>VZTA01002071.1:597185-666630 GCA_013398855.1 Mohoua ochrocephala
TTCCCGGCGCTGGCGGCTCCCGCTGCCTCTGCCGGTGGGGAGCATGTCCCCTTCCCCTGCCTCCCGGCTGGCGCTTTCTCTTCCCTCCAAAAATCCACCCACCTTCTCAGACGACACCGCGAGGGCAGGAACTGACTCCCGGCTGCCGTCCAGGGCACCCGCCCTGCGGCCGGGGAGCGCAGAGCCCCGCCGGCCCCCGCCCGCCAGCACGGCCTGGGGCGGCGGCGTTTGCTGCTGTTTCCCTGGGCGTTTTCGGCGGTGATCACACAGCAGCGATCTCAGACTTTCCACCCTAACGCAGGATTGGTGCTTCTGCCGCCAGCTCCACCTGCACCTGGCTTCGGGAGGACCGGGACCGCCTCTCGGCTGGCTTTGGACGGTCCCGGCCGAAGTCCCCGGGCCGCCCCTGGGCGACTGGCGGGGGGGACTTGGTTTTGTCGTAGCCGCGAAGGCGGTACATGGAAACATTTTCTATACTTTATCATCATCGGAGTGTGTGATTTTTAATTTCTGTTCGGTTTTTAGAATGCCGTTTTCCAGCATAGAGGCTGGACGAGTAAGGTCTCTGTGAAAGGGAACAAAGAAACACAAAGCATTTGCAAGAATTGGTAAAGAACTGAGTGAAACGAAAGGTTGTGTCTCGTTTGTGTTCTGAAAACAATAGTAATGTTTTGGGTTGTGGTTTTTTTACTGTGCTACCCTTGACCATGAGATCGCAATCTCTGAAAAGAGGTGACTGCCCTGGTTATCCATCAGCAACTTGCATCGTCAGCAGGGATGAATACTGGTATCCAGAGAACTGCGGAACGAGCTTACTTCCAGTAGCTGGAGGAAAATTCTCAAGGCCCATATGCTAATTATTGTCAACCAAGGTCACATCTGCTGAGTTTAAAAGGGTGTTACAACTCACAGCCCGTTGCGCTGATTCAGGTGCTTGCCTACAGTACCGTGCGTTGCTGTGGACTTCATTAGGCATATAGATAGTTAAAAATGTGTGGTAGTTTCTGAATTTGAGTTCCTCATAAATTTCTGATGTTAAAGACTACTTTGCGGCTGAACCTGATCTGGCCCAGAGATTACATACGGATATTTTGAATAAGCATACTGCTGTCCAGCTGGCAATCTACAGGAGGGTTCTGCCCAGCTCCCTAATAATTTCTCACTGTCCTACAACATTTAAAGATTTGTTTGCCATCCAGACCCAGAGAAAACTGTTATAGTATAGTTTGCACGATGGTTGTCAAGAAGTTGAGAAGACCAGAATTAAAATCACTTGGCATTTTTGAAGGGTGGAGAAGGGGAACAGTTGGGGCACTTCTGTTGAGACGCTGTTATCAAACAGAACCAAGAAGTGTAGCTGTGCTCTAGCTTTACCTTTCAAACTTTAACGGGGAGATGAAATTATCACAGAGGAAAATCTGATCCTAGAATCACATATTACTTCATTGCTAGGTTGAGGGACTAGATCTCATTATTGGCTCTGAGACGTTTATATTTGTGTAATTATCAAAAGAAAATTCAGGCTACGCAAACCTTTGCTAAACTGTGTACTTAATTTTCTTCCTCATATTACAGTGCTCTGTGTTTTTAGTGGCAGATGTTTTTGTTCAAGACACTGGAGTGTTTTTAGGACTTTCCCGTATAAGACTACCTTGCTGTAATTTTTCTTCGTAAATAAGGTGTCATAGTTACAATAAAAGCTTAAGGAAGGACACGGACTTTCGGAAATGTGCTCCGTATCTTGGATTCATAACACACAAGCAAACCTTTGAGTCCCTTAATCATCCTTGAAAGTGATTTAATAAAAGAGGTTGCAAAAGCAGAAATAGGGTAACTGGAAGCTATAATTTCACTTTCTCACCTTCCAGTCTGAAGCTGTTGACACATACTCACTTAGCAGGCAGCTGCAGCAGCTTTAAGTGTTAGCACCGTCCTACTGTTTATTATCACTCCTTGCTAAAGAGTATCATCCCCACAGGACAGCTGCTGCAGACATCTTTGAGAGCATCTCAGCCACTTCAGTGCAAAGTCTAGCAGCTGATTTAAATTGCCAAGGTAGGAGGAGAGCCTGTCCTGCAGTCAGGGGGCTCAGTCATTCTGTTCTGCCCATTCTGCTGGGTCAGTGGTGGCACAATTATTGGGCTCTATTTTCTTAAGCCATCGTTTGCTGAATGAACGCGTTGATGCGTTGAGAATATAGATATTCTAGAGGCTGATTTGTGGACATCAAAATTCATTTGGCCAGGTAGACTGGAGGACTGAATTTCATGACACCAAATGTGTTTTAGGTACCTGCCTCCTTTCCAGTCGGTGCAGAGCACCTGCCTCTGGCAGGGCACAGGGGCGTACCTTTCTCTCACATGCACAGGTGTGTAGACCTGTAACCCGCACCCAGGTGAAGCAGCTCATTTGCCAAGCAGTTCTGTTGTCCTGGCCATCCTGAAGGCTCTCTCGTTTTTCACCACCCGCAGCCCACCATGACATGTCAGACCTGAGGTGCCACAGGCACTGAGGAGGCTCAGCCATAGCCAGTCCCAAATGCCCAGCCTTTGGGTTAGACAACAACAGGAGTGGAGAGAAAAGGAACTTAAAGTGAGAGCAGGTTTTTTACAGGACTCTTTAGATTAGATTAGTGTGGAGTACCTGAGTAAAATAGATTAGATAGGCAGCAGTGGGAGATAGCAGTAAATCTTGGGTATTTTGTGCTGGGATAAGGACTTCTCTCCTAAGGAGAAGTCTGAAAAGTTAAGTAGGAAAAGGTCCAAGTTTAACAGGGCCTGAGTTTAGGGATGAAAGGAAGAGTGCGTGGGCGGAGATGGGCCTCAGGCAAGTAGATGTTTGTACTGATGTTTACCCTCAGAAACTGTCACTTGTAGGAGCTGCTGAGGCAATGATCATTCTGATAAGAGTTTCTGCTATAGTCGCCAGTGGCTTTAATCTCACGATCAGGGCCTGCTTTGAGAGGTTCAGGCTGGACCTGGACACCTCTGCTATGTTCTTTGTTTTGGACGTAAGAAATAGTACTGCCTCCCAGGAAGAGTTTACAAGCACGTGTAGCGTGCCTGGCTACAGACTTTTCACCACTGGCATCAGCCTAACAGCATCCCTGCTCCCCGAGGATGCTGACAGGTGCCCGAGAATGATTCGGTAGATTCTCCCCAGCATGGGAGTTTGAGGAGTGGATTACACATACATTTTTCATTCATTGGTATTTCCAAGATGCTGCAGATAGTAGTCCTAGACATGTAAAAGCTATGAAATCATCACTATAGCTACACAGTAACGTGACCATTGTCTGCAACTGCATTAGCTTTACAGATTTCTGCATTGAAATTCCTGTGATTCAGTCATGATACAGGCATCTGTTTCCTGTCCAGCACTAGTACAGTATTCATCCTAGACATCAGTAGCGATGGCTGTTTTCTTGGTAACCGTACCGCAATATTCCCCTTGCACTTCATGAATGTTCCTATCACCAACACTCAGGAAACAGAAATAAATGTCATTGCTGCCACGCCTACATCTTGCCTCCCCTTTTACACCGAGCCCTTACAAATGTGTCTCCTTTCTTTTATTTCAGCCTTCTCTTCACAGGAGATCACACCTACCTCACTTGGCCCCAGATACTGATGCCTTTAAAGTGCTCCAGAACACTGCCAAAGAGAATTGCAGCAAGGCCTATCCCTGGGTCCATAGTAAGAGAGGATTTTGACATCCTGAAGCTTCAGTCAGCCGTCTCCATCAGTCACAGGGTGTTAGGCAGTGCCTCCTGGAAGTAACACCATTTTAAGCGCATTCAGGGAAAAATCACTGCCAACAGAGAGTAACCTTGCAGCTCGGGTGGAAGTCTGGGCATCTAGTTCTTATCCTGCTGTGCTGTAGGGAGAAAGAAGCCATTTGGCTTCTGGCAGCTGTCCACTTTTGGGAACCAGCTACCTACGTTGTGAAAACCAGTGTGTCAGATGATGTGTCTTCTACTTCTCAGTGTAGTCTTCTCAGAGAACAAAGCTGAGGTGTGAAGGGAGATCTGTGTCTGTCAGGATGCTGCTCCTGATGCGGGCAGGGTAGCAATGTCCGAAGCACAGAGAAGCCAGGAGTGGACAGCGAGATGACTGCTCCTCCTGGCCAGCATCCCTGATCCATCGCCAGTCTTCCTGAGCTGGACCCAGAGGTGTTTGTGTGAGGCTACCAATGTGCACCAAGGCAGGCTGGCACAGCTTTTACAGCAGCAAGCCTCAGCTGTTCACACTAACCATCCCTGCTGTTCTGAGTCTGGAGTTGGATGCATTTTGGTGGGTTTGCAGCATTAGTATTTCAGCTCAGACCACAGATTTGGTACTCTGTAAAGAAATGCAAAGTTGTTCAAGCCTGCAGAAATTTAGTATCATCCAGCCAGGGACAAAAACAATTTCTAGTATAATTCAGTGGGCCCAGGAGAATGGGCTGCAGTGTAAAATTTGAGCAAGCAAGATTATGGTTAGGAGGAGCCCAGCAGAACTCGCTTAATACTTTTAACTTGGGTTCCTAGCAGTGAAAATCTACTGACACACTCTGAAACCATGAGCAAAGCAAAACTTGTTTTTCATGCTTTGCTGTTGGAAACTGTCACTGTGGAATAACAACAGTGACAATGTTTCTGAAGATGCTGTGCCTGTTTACAGAGGATTTCCTAATTTTTTAAAGGTCGAGGGAAAAAAAAATCACTGCAGTCTTTTCTGCATTCGCTTAAACTATCTACATTCTTTCATTTGTTTTAAATTAGAGGAGCCAGAGTCTAACAGATAAAGTCATTGGCCTCAGTTCTGCTGAGGGTTTATTCACTTTAGGTCAAACAATGTTAACTTGTTTTAGAAAGCCATCAGGGACTATTACATGTGCAGCATTTTCCCTCAGAAACCCTCCCCTCCCACACACGCACAGTTTAAAAGAGTTCAACACAATAAATATCCAACCTATTTAAAACTGGCCGTGACAGGAAAGGTTTAAGTGCTCGAACGGCAGAGAAAAGTGAAATGACAACTTGAGTTACCTTCGCTCCTCTACTGAAATAACAGCTCTGTTTGGTTCTGTGCTTCTGACTGGAAGGTAATAAATCAGCCCTATTTTGTAAAATGTTTAGTTTAACTACTGAACTGACAATTTAGGTGGAAGGAGCTGGTGATGAATTGACAACAGTGTTATCACTCTCTCCTTGCTTCATCACATGATCAGCAGCTTGACCCGCTGATTAGCAAAGCCTTGTTTTAGTAGCACAGAGGTGCTAACAGCCATCTCCAAAATTTGGGCTTGTATCTTGTGTTTTCTCTGACTCTCCACAGCTTCCCTCTAGATGGACGAACTGTGGCAGCTTTCTCCTGAGCTCTGCCATGTAACAGATCTTCCTCTAGAGCTGAGCTGGATCAAGACAGCTTTCAGGCATTGAGGAAAAGCTCAGGAGTAAAAATTAGACATATCACATGAATATGTTGATTTCATTCAAACCCTCCCTCCTTCCAGAAATGACGTGCCCCACCCAAAGGCAATGTGTCAGTTGCTGCTCCCACATTTTACCTACTCTGTCCAAAGAGCTCTTACTTCACTTTGAGCTCATCAGAGCCTCGCTGCCAGACACGCTGTAGAAACCAGGTACTTGGCTTTTACTGGCTTCTAAACCTGACTTCGTGTGCTGCTGCTTATGCCAACTGACCTCTGCTCAGCTCTCTTTTCACTGAAGAGACACAAGAGATGTTCTCTAGGACAGCAGGAGTCATCCAAAGGCCAGAAGGTGTCTAAACCTGTAAGCTGATTACTATTTCTGGGGACTAGGCTCTGAAAGTGATATTACACTGGGGTGGGGGTTTTATTTGGTTGGTTGGCTGGGGGTTTGTTGGTTGGTTCATTTCCCCACTGCTTTCCCACCACCCATCTTTCTGCTGAAGCTTTAAAAAAGTGAGATGGAAAATGAGGAGACAGCATCCAGGGAGGCTGGATCCCCACAAAAAAAGAAAAACAAAAAACAAACAAACCAAAAACCAAATGTGTGAGGCAAGATGGATTGTATTTATGTCTGTATGGTATGAATTTTCCAGAACAGACTGGATTAGGAATATCTTTGGTATTTTAACAGAACTAAACTTTTACTATAGCCTCCCAAAAGAAATATTATAAATTCCCCAGCAAGCTACATCCTGCTTCCAGGGAAAGGATTGCTTTCAAGAAGAAGAAAGTACAGGATTCATCTCTTTCAGTGTTTTACAAACCCTTTGAACAAATGCTGCAGATGATGCTGGCTGCTTGGAGTTAGAGATACTGTCTAATGACTGATTCTGCTCTGGCTTTGGGGACCAACACAGACAACTGTGGGAATTAGGGACACCCAGGGTTGGGTTCAGGTTCCAAGTGGCTCATCTGCCTTTACAGAAAAAAAACCAACGTAGGAATCCAGCCATGTAAATTATTGCAACTAATGAACAGAAATGCTCATTAATTTTCTGTAAACAGGCTGTGTTGATTGCCTATGCAAACTGTAGTATGGAAAGAAGAAACATGCTTTTGAGCAGACTGAAGAAAGCATTAAATATAACATGTTTCTAGTGTGACTAAATTAATCATCAGCACCCTCCACCAGTTTGTCCCTGTTTGGCAATGGACTTAGAGCTTCGAATCCAGTCAAAAATCAATCCAAAAATCTGATCAGCAATAACATAATGCTGGGAGAAGTCGAAATTAAAGTAACGAGCTAAGGAACAAAGCCACGTTTACAGAATATTTTCAGCTCAGTCTTCTGCTGAGACACCCTCAGATGTTCATTTCAGAACTGCTTTCCCAGAAAAAAGCAGCAGCCAAATATTTTAACTCATTAGATATACTTGAACTTTTCTCTGCAGTATTGTGCTGTTTCACATGCGCCAGACTCCAAATGGCTCCATGTGGATGCAAAGTATGTCCACACAAAGGTCATTTGCAGGATTAGACCAAAGAGTTGCAAGGGAGGCAAGGGAAAGCAGTCCAAGTTAATTTAATCCTCAAGGCGGTCCTTAGGGCCTAAGCAAAATACAAAACAAACTCGGAGCACAGTAATGCAAAGCATTTTTCCCTGATGTCTAGGGTCAGGGATTAATATTTTTGATATATTAAGAGTGGTCTTTCCTTTTGATCAGGTAGGGATGGACTATTAGCTTTCAGGACTATATGACTGCCTGAGGTGAGGGCCACAAGTATTTTACAGCTTTTATAAAGGTAATTAGCCGGAGTAACTGGATCTGATTAATATAAAAAAGACATCCAAAGGGAAAACCCTCCTCCCCTGATATGACATATTCCTGTTTACCCTTCTCACCCCCTTTGGGACCAGCTGCAGGAGCAACAGGTTCTCTTCCATTTGCAATGTGTCAGGCTGCTCTTCTGGAGACGTCCTCTAAGTTTTAGAGAAATCTTGATGAAAGCCAGAGAAAAAGCAAAGATTTGCAGCAGTCGTCATATATCAGACTTCTCTATTCCCTAAAACTTTTTTGTGCTGCTCGTAGCTTCTATGTTTATTTAATCTGCTTTTCCTTATTTATTGCTTTCTTTTATAAAACAACAGTTGTTAAAACACTGGCAGCTCAATCATTTTCTTAAAAATTAGTTATATTGCCTTTTGAACTGTGTGATACTTCCAAAGCACAAAAGAATTAAAGAAAAATAAACAGATTACTGCAACTTTCTGCATTTCAAAATAGAGGTAAATAACATCTGTGCAGTGCTCAAGTCCCTTCCAATAGTTAGCTGCTTTAGCAAAGGGGTGAACCACGTGGAAACACTGCAGCAGTCATCTTTTGGCTTTTCCTCCTGCAAGATGTGTTTTCTGACTCCATCTCAGAGGATTTTGCTCTTCTTGCTCGTGACAATACTGTTCTTACAAGAACAGAGATGAGAGCAGAGAGTGAGGCACATTGCTCGGGTCACTGGGAAGGATGGCCCATGTCAGTGCCGCCTGAAGACAGCTACCTCCAACAGCTCCCTGATTTGGCTGCGTCTGAAGCTGAGTGGTTATTTCACAGACTGCTGGACTAATGAAATAGTGCCCCCATCCCCCTCCTTCTCATGCTGCTCTGCATTGGGAGGGGGTACAGAAACTGACCCAGCTGGAGGGGATGCCAGCTGTGGGGAGGCTGGTCCTTCTGAGCGACAGGATCGTGCTGGTCAGTGATCCTGCTCCTCGCAGCATCCTCTGCAGAAACAGTGCTGGGGTGCCTTATTCCTGTCAGATGTGTCACTCGGTGCAGAGCAGACTGGCAGGGTGCTCTAAAGCACGTCAGGGCTCGCCTGCCGCTCTTCAACAGACGCGGTCCACTTAGTAGTCAAATATCTCGGTTCTTCTCTGCCAGAGCCTTGTGATCTGGGGTCTGGTCTGTTGTAGTGTTTGCTCATTTTACACTGGCTTCCTGCAAGCCTTTCCAGTTTCTGCTCATGCAATTTCCATTGATTATACATAAGATGCCTGCAGAATCTAAATGTTCCTTAGCGTATTGGCTGGAAAAGCTTTAATTAAATGGATCTCGTACTCTCTTCTTCTTTTTAATGAAATGACTTCTTTTGATTCCAATTCGGAGCAGGAGCACTGCTGAAATATTGAAAACATTAATGGATTATCAAAGCATATGCTGGGCACTCTCCTTCAAAAATATGAATGTCTTATTCACCTTCAGTTTAGCTCAACTTGAAGACAAGAATGAGGGGCTCTTGCTGCAGGTACAGGTGTTCCTGCACAGCCACTATTGTTTATTCCAGCAGCAAGCAAATCCTTACCAATCTGGCTGCAATCGGACTCCCTTTCTGGGCAAACAGGGAACTTAATAACACAACCCCTTAATATCCTGAGACAAGGGAAATTTTCTGCTTGCCTTGTGCTCTCCAAATGCACTAGACACTGAGGATGGTGTTCATGACACCTGATTTTACCCATCTATAAATTATTCATTTGATCTGAGCTAATCAGCTATGCTCCCTCAATAGTCAATGAAGAGACAAAGAAGCTGGCCAGACACGTTCGTACCACACATAAGATGGCTTGCATCAACCTCTCAGGGCTCTTATTTCTCTCCAGTGACTTCTGGGAAAGCCCAGACTACTGCAACTGCAATAACATATTAGCCCACTTTCTTTTTGTCCACCCTCATGTTGAGAGAATCACAGAAAAAGTAACTATTTATTCTTGTGTATAAAATACATCCCTTTGATGGCTAGCCAGGGACAGCTGTGCAATTCTGCTCTGTGTAACTATACCTATAAAAGTATTAATTATTTCTATATTTAGAAATAAATGTGACATGAGGTAACAGCAAGGCTTTCATCCAAGTGTGTAGGGAGAATTTTCTTTTGGTAACATTGCTGTCAACCAAGAGTATTAACTGAGACATTTCAATTACGTTAATTAGTTATTTTCTAATTCTTTAGCTTTATAAATTGTCATGCCATTTTGTGGGGTGAGAGCAACAGTGTGACTATGCTGCCGGATCTGTATTACTAGAGGTTTGTCTTTAGTAAGGAAGAATTTTTCACTCTGAGCAAGGTACCAGGCCTTGTATTTTGAAAGCTTCTGTAAAAGAAAATATTTATTTTCAGTTTAGTTTCATTCATCATGACTGCTAAAAAATTTAGCAGTCTGGCTGTCACAAACTATACCAAGACTGTTTGTGACCCTGGAAACAATATACCTAGTACATGCACTTTTTTTTACATAGAAATTGGGTCCATTTAATAGTAAAAAAGAATTGAGCAGTGTCCCCCCAACCACAGGACATTATTCGATCTGTTTCACAACTGACTTGTGTGTAAGTCCAGAGAAAAATAAAATATTGAAACATGATATCATTTACCTCTCTTGAGGTGAAGAAACATCATAAACTATGTGCCAAATGCATTAGAACTAAATTCAAATCTTTTCAAAGTACACACTCTCGTGAGGGCTGGGGGTTTCTCATTCAGTGTAAATCTGTATGTCAGCATCATAGAAAGACTTCCTGGACAGATTTTCTTTAAACTACTCTGTAGCAAGGAGTGATTAAATCCTTATCTTGTTCACCTGGACAAGACAGTGATTGGAGGTGTGTTCTTTTCATGGAGCTGGGATTGAGAACGAAGGCCACCCTACAGCAGGATGCTTTTCAGTTGTGTGTGACTGAACTGAGACCGCTGTGGTTATTCTTCTGATGCTGCCAGCAAACAGCATGAAACAATAACTTTGTTATCCAAGCATTGCCACATTTATCACAGCCGGGATGTTAATTTAGAAAGCAAATACAACTCAGGGCTTTAACTGTATGTCTGTCTTAAGGCTCAGTATATGGGAAGGCATGTCAGAGGTCAAAGGTGCTGTTAACTACAGTTATAAATTAGAAAAGAACTTTTGGGAAGGAGATGAAAAATAAACTTAGTTTTGTGAGTGCTAGCACTGTAGAATCTATGACTCAAGCATCCATTGAACACATGCAAAAAGCATTTGGCAGCAAGATGGTCCTTCAGGAGAAACCATAGTATTTCCAAAGGTGCCAGAACACATAAGTAGCTGGGTATGGCCCCCGCGGATCGCCTGGTAGCAGCTCCTGCAAAGTGCTCAGAAGCCTGTGCATCTCTCACCGTATATTCTCATTTATCTACTTGCCTTTGGAGTCAAGAAACAGCCTCCCACGAGTTCCTGAGTGCCAAAATTGCAGTTACCCACTCTCTCGTTAGAAAACCCTCTCGTTCTCCTGTGGCAGCTGTTGGAGCGGAGCAGTGCCGGGGGCGGGTCCTGCAGCCCACCGGCTCCTGGCAAGTACAGGAAGGCAGCATCACGCTGGAAGAAGATCTGCACAGGATATTGATCATTATTTCAACATAAACATATTTGAAATAATGAATATACTATAGAATATACTGTGTGGTTCCTTCTTTGTTGTAAGAAACCCTTTTTTCATCTCTCTATGAGGCTGATATCAAAATGTGCCTCTGTCACAGGACCTGCAAACCTCACTTTTTTTTTTTTAAGACCCTTCATCTTGATTAGCAGGATTTCCAGTATTATAACTATGTCAACAAAGTCAAACTAACTTAGAAGCCGTTTCACACACTACTGTGTAAGCCCAGGGGCAGATCAGGCCTTATTATTCCTTTCATGAAGTTGTAGTGTTATGACCACTATGATAAAGACCTGAGGGCCTTTGGGATATTAGTTACATGTTACATCTCCTCCCTTATGTTCCTCGTGAATTTCAGAGTTTTTAATAATTTTCCTTTTATGTGGAGAAATCCCTACCAATGTAGGGAGCCAATTTCTAGTCACCTAAATGGTCATACACACAACCCATAATTGCAGAATTTGTATTCAGTGAGCTACGCTCACAATGTTTATTTTACCCACTTCATGACTGAATGGAACTACACAGCTCCGTCCTTATTTCAGGCTAAAAGCATGCGAGTGTTCAGCACTGAACCAGAAGAATATCTTTTCCTGGTTTACCTCCAAAGTAGTTCTGTTATGAAGATCTATTCCTAAGCTAGCACATAGATGTCACTTAGAGACAGGTTGTAATGGGAAACATTGGCTTTTTGGCTAGATTAGTGCATTTAAATGGATCAATGATGCGATGCAGCTGTAGGGTGGAGGCTCTTTAAAAGCTGCGCTTCTCAGTGCCAAATATAATGAAATACGGATGACTTCCAGCTAACTTATTGTTGATCTTAATATGAGGGGAAATTTTGCCACATGAGTACTTGATACTGTGAAGCTGCGCTGTGGAAAATCAAAAAAGATACACAGACATCATAAAGATAAGACAAATACAGGGAGGAAGCAAAAATTGACAAAATTGGTAAAATAAATGTGAAATGAGCTGTAGATAATCAAAGATGAATAAAATAGAGATTATAAAACTCAGTAAAAAAACAGATATTAAAATAATGGAAAATATAACAGAGTGGGTAACATGGAAATGATCAATAAAAGACTGGATGCAAACAGAATAATTATTAAATGAGAAATAAATTCTTCTGGAACAAACTATAAAGCTATACAAATTCAGAGCTAAGAAGGTTAGCCTGATTCTGAACTGATCATTTATCAACACAGATACTTTTTTTTTTTTTTTTTGCTGTGTTGTACTCACAGCTCTTGATTTGGATTGTGTCTTATTACCTAAACTTACAATCTCAGGTAACAAAGGGAGACCCATGAAACAGTTCAGATCAATGTTCTTGTTTCCCGAGTAATTCCCTTTCCCTCTCTATAGATCTATCGCAGCCATTGTCAGTATATTTTCCTTGTTTCTGACTGTAAGATGGGAAACTCTCAGGCATTTCATGCTAATCCAACAATAGTTAAAAAGAAAAAAAGTCTTTTGCCAACTGAGAAATGCAACAGCCCATGTGAAGCTGCTCAGCTGAAAAAGAAATAACACACACAAAAAGCCCCTGACCTATTGTCCTCTTCAGCAAACCATAGAAAATGGAGACAGTTCTGGAGATAACAGAACTCAAGTATTTTTTTTTTTTTCAGATCCTTAAACTTGAAGGTATGTGTTTAACTGCAAAAGAAATCCTCAAAATGTGACCCAGTTTGTGTTGAGGTTTCCTCAGCACTTCAGCCCAAAAAAATGCATTGCAGTAGAGTTCAGTGAGTTGGAAGAACAGCTGAGTGTGGAGTGAGAGCAGAGCTGCGTGGAGTGAGAGCAGAGCTGAGAGCAGAGTTGGTGGACTGAGAGCAGTGCTGTGTGGAGTGGGAGCAGAGCTGTGTGGACTGGGAGCAGAGCTGTGTGGAGTGAGAGCAGAGCTGTGTGGACTGGGAGCAGAGCTGTGTGGACTGGGAGCAGAGCTGTGTGGAGTGAGAGCAGGGCTGTGTGTGGACTGAGGCTGCTGACGGGATAACCCCTCGTGTTACGTAATAAAAGGCGCGAAAGTGTAAATGGACAAGAAAGTCACTTGTATCTTCTCTGAACTTGCCTCATCACCTTTGTTGCTTTTCCAAGCATCTGCACAACTGTGTTATAGCTCATTTTTTTTCAAGAAGTCGGTGTGGCTGGACCCTGGGGGTTTGCTAAAGACACAACCATAAATGAACCATTTTTTTGGCCTGCTGTTTTTGAGAACTGGAAACTTGAATGGTTTATGAGAAACAATATCCTTTTGGGGCCAAGGCCTTACTGCATTAACTGCACATGGAGTTGGACCATCTCTCACATGCAGCAAAAAGTGACCCACAGCAACAGAAGCTGTTTCTAGCCAGTAGCTCTGAAGAAATTAGAGGGCTGGCTATGGCAGTCCCTCTTCCAGCAGGGCTGTGTAAAGCATTTTGCATTGTAAATTGCTTCAGCTCTGCCATCTAGGGGAGCTCAGCCCAGCAGGGTATGTGCTATAGGAAATAACAAGGAATCCATCGAAAACAAAGGATTTTGGCAGAAAAATCCAAGGACAGTCCCCAGCCAGGCCTGTGATTTAGGGAGTAGGAGGGCCTGTAGAGGTCTCCTCTGGTCACCCTGCCAGGCTTTAGCTGTGATGTGGCCACAGCACAGAAAACTGATTAGACAAAGTCACATTAGCATTTCAACCTGGCCGTAATGAGTAGAACACATGCAGCTGCAGGTTTGTCAGTCCCATGTGAGCAGACCCTAAACAAGGCTTGTTACTTAATTTCAGGGGAAGAGAAACTGAGACCAAAAACATCTTTCAAAACTGTCTAGTTCATCCCCTTCCAATTCCAATTGGGTTGTTCCCAGCCCTCTGTTTTTTAGTGATTTATCTCTTCTAATTTTAAATGACTCAAGAGATGGAGTTTCCACCTCTTCCCGTGGGAAATTAGTCCATGGTCTGATAGACACAGCCAGGATATTTTCCTGATGTTCAACCTTCAGTGGTTTTCCTTTGTTCAGTTTAATCTCATTACTCCCAGTTATTCCCTGTCGGTCAGTTGCAAGCCCTCAGCCCCTCTCTTTTGTGTTTACACCTTCACAGTTGGATACAGTTGTCTTTAGAAAAATCTGGTGGGCTTGATTATGTATTGCCCACCTTCTCAAATGAAGAGGAAAAAACAAAACCAAAAAAATATGAGTAAAGGATAGTACAGGTTAGCCTTAAAGGATGTTTTCAAGACCTAATCTACTTCCGTTCACCAAACCTCACCGAGACCTGCTCATGTTTTTTAGGTTACGGTGACTGGTGACCCCACACAAACCCATCACCGCTTTCCTACTCATACAGAACTATGGGAACATAAGTTATACAAGGTGGGAGTAACGGATATGAGAAACCAAAATCAGGTTTCTATAATAAGAGGACACAGGAGCCCAAGAGTTGCAAGAAAAATGTGTTTAGTGGAGTGGCATTAAAAGATTACCAAAAATATCTGAATGTGACAAATAGGAAGTAGAAAAGCTGGTGAATCATAAGCATGGAGAAAGCTGCCGAAATGGTATTTATGATGAGATCCTTCAGAGGCAAAGTACAGAGAGGGAAGAAGAGGTGATTGAATACAGCTATTTCTTGAATTTGCAGAAAATGCTGAAGAGAGAATAAGGATCCCTTAACACCTTGTAAGAAAGATTAAAAATGTGGAAGTGGAAATAGAATCGTGGAAGCCAAATGAAAGAATAGAGAGTAACCCGAGCAAATCCCTTGAAAGTAGGAGACAGATCAGAGGAGGAAGGTAGTGTTAGATAGAAATAAATCAATAGAAGTCCTTGTGGGACCCTCAGCAGACAGCTGTGCTTTCTGGAAGCTCGGTCTGAAATGCAGTATCAATAGAACAGTCTGTTCGTGCTTTGCCCTCATCATAAGGAAGCTGCTGAGAGAGATGCACTATTCCTTCTCCTTCCCCTACAAGCTTCTGTCTTTAATATACCTGAGTTGTACATATAACAGTTTAAAATGTTTTTAAAGTGAGAGTTTAAAATTCCAATGGAAGACTCACCTTGCCTCCGGTTCTGAGCTTTATGGACATCATGAGCCAAGTACACTGATTCAGTGGAGCACAGGTGGCAGAAGCTGAATCAGGGAAGAGTTAGGTCAAAACTGAAGAGGAAAACTCTGAGCAATGATGTGCTGCTCAAGGAGCAGACCTCCAGCAAGGAGGAGAGAGCACCTGGATGGACAGCTGGAGTCAAGGACATGATTTTAAGGTGGGAGAGACTAAAGTATCCTTGGAAAGCATTGCTCCTTGCACCTGCAAATATGCTATTTCCTCTTTTGCCATGAATCCACTGAGGAGGCAGCAGGAGAACATTGCTTTTATCAGGGATAATGACTGTAACTCCGGGCACTGACATTATCAGGGGCCACTCCAACAGCACGCGCACAAGCTCCAGGCCCTTGTCCTTTGCACACAAGTGAAAACAAGAACATTCAGATGCTAAGTAGGACAAAAAGTTGTTATGGGCTCAGGCATGGCTGTTCCCGGGACACTGCATTGCCTTCCAGCCCATCTGGACTGCAGCGAGGTGTGGAAGAAAATTCTCTGGCATATCTTCATGAGCTAAGTGTAAAGTTATTATTGTTATGTGATGGCTAGTGATAGAAACTGGAAGAACTCGTCTGGAGACAGCAGAATCTCCTTTCAGCTAGCTCAGTTCAGATAATGCCAAGTAGACAGACCCTAGCCAGAGACATCCCAGCCCAGAGATACATTTAAAAATGTACAAGACATTCAGATTTTGAATTTTAGAAGTTTAAACCCAATATCCCCTCTTGCCATGGATAACCTTCTGTAATACATATTTAAAAATTAGTTTTCTCTGTAACCTCTCACTTTTTTTCCCTTATGCATTTTTTTTCTCATTGGACAGATTGCCCAGTTTAAAGTTGTACATTTTCAGTTGGACTGGAACAAGCTGAAGTGCCTGGTAGCTGGCTGGGGTCACCAGCACTCTAGTTGTCAGGCAGGCTGACAAAAGAAAGGCTGCAAAATGGCAAATAAGATCTCAGGTTGAACTTTGTGAAGAAGATAATAAATCAGGGGTTATAAGACGTTAGGAGATTTAAAACTGATTTAGGAGCTGTGGGGCTATGTAATTTTTAATTTGTCCGGGAAGCAAAAGTACAAATATAAAAGTTTTGTCTAGACCAACATCTAGTGATCTTTTCTTATTCTTCATTTTGCAGTGACTCCACCTAAGCCATTTGTCTTGATATTATTTGGCTGGACTGTAGTGGCATGGTATGCAATATCACTCACTTATCCATTTTAAGGATCAGCCTTCAGCTCAGAAAGATAAGAGAAACTGTCAGGACAGACAGCAAGAATCTGTGATTCGCAAGATGTCACATGCTTCAGTTTCTTGACAGGAATTTCTGAAACAAGAACCACCTGCTCCTGGTAGTAATATAGCATCTCAGCTCTACAGCTATTTCAGTAGAGTCTGGGGGAAAAAAAAGCTACAAGAAAGAAATTCTGCCAGAAGCCTCAGCAGCAGTCCTGCGAGACCAGAAAGGAAGTGCAGCAGATCCCTCAGTCTGAGAGCCCAGCAGAAGGCTGCTGGTTCCAGTGAAATTAAGACAAAGCAGAGCTAGAAGTACAACAAAAGATAAAAGAAGACAATAAAAGAAATGCAGTGGGGGAAAAAGAGAGTAGTATTAGGAAGAGGCCAAGGTGCTGCAAGCAGAGAATTATCTAGCTGTTGATCTGTTGGGCAAGGGGCCAGTTAGCCAAACCTCAGCCCACCCTAAGCCCCAGGCCTGTGATGGGGCATCCCCTCGGGGTGCTGCTGCTGAACAGGACACTTTGCCATGTGCAGTGCCACTGCTGGGGATGAAAAGCTGGGACACCTCAGCCCCTACAGAACCTTGGTTTCCTTTCTTGTGGCACACTCTCTAATAGCTTGAAAGTAGTGCTTATACATATCTCTAAAATCAGGCCTGTAACTTCTCGATTTTTGAAACAGAAAATCTGTGTTCTTGCCCACATCCTGTATTTGCGCTGTGAAAGCCAGCTCGGACGTATCTGCAAAGGGCCAACCTGTGACAGTCTTATCTAATGCAGTACTTTTCTCTTGGATGTCACTGCACTTGGCTGTCCACTCAATTAGATGATCTTCATGTTTTCTTGATATAGGAGGGAAGATGATATCCAGAAAGGAGAAGAGGGGTAGAATCTGGCCTTCAGCAATACCTGATATTTGGGTGGGAGTTGAAAGCATACAGCTGTTGCTTTTGATTTTAATTGCAACAGAATTTAAAATAATTGTAATTAATATGACATGAAAGCTCAGATGGAATGGTCTGGCATAAACTGAGCCTGTGGTTAGTTTAAACATCTATCACACTGACCTCTCATAAATCAGGGTCAGGAAACAATGAGGGGGCAGGCAAGTGTTTGTGATGTTGTTTGCTGACTGGATGTTCAAAGGAATGCTGGAAGAATGTGCCAAGAATCCGGCTTTGTCAGGAAAAAAAGTTCTTGTTTTTGAAAAGACTGACAGATCTTTAGAGACAAAGAGGAACAAGCTGGCACACGGGTGAAGCAGACTAAATCCAGAAGCAGGGCTTCTAGAAGTTTCTCCAGGTGTTGCAAATAATTAAAACTAGAAGGAGAGGCCCAAGCCATCGGGCTGTAACCCGGCATTACGCTGTGCCTGTGTGTGGAACCAGTCCCAGGAGTGGGAGCGAGGTGGGGGTCGTGGCAGCCTGTAAGGCTTGTGCAGGTGCCTGCCCAGTCCAGAGAGCCGGGAAAGCAAACCTGGGGTTGCAGAGACAGCTACTGATTGCAGTGCACTGGGAAAAGCAGGTCAGCAATCTCTGGCATTGCCACAAAAATCTGCGGCAGGAACACAGATGAGGCCCATCATATATTCTATGCTATCATCATGGCCGGAAGGGCTGAAATGATGGAGGATATTCCTCTAAAACCAGTTGTTTTCACTTCGAGGCTGCCTTATTGTGTCATAAAATGTCACTGGAGCAAGAGAAAACAATTTCACAGTTGCTGAGATAATTCAGAACTTAAATGTGATCCGCTATGAACACACCCAGGACATATCGGGAGAAATAAGGCACATAGAGCTGCTGCAGAAAGCACGAGGGAGGGCAACAAGGAAGTTAAGTTGGATGAGCAATCTGCATTGTCACCTTTGAAAAAAACTTGCTGGAAGGAGGGGAAGTGAGCAACCTAAGTTAAAACCAGACTTGTGAGGGTTCCCTTAACTGGGATTTCTGAGGTGAGTAAAGTAGAGCTAATGAAGCACACTCGATATGCAATGAGGCAGGAGTTCTGTGGCTTAAATTTACTGACTTAAAACATTGAACACAGAAGTTCTGGTAGAGTTCTGGAAAATGACTGAGAATATGAGAAATAGAAAAATACCTTTTAGCTGAGACTTTATCAAAACAGGGATAGAAAAAACTGATTTTTATTTTGAGCTGTTTTTCTACGTCCACATTTCTACTAACAGCTATTATTATAGGAACATTATGCATTAAAAAGAATTCTTTTTTGTCTTTCAGAAAGCAATTAATGCAGATAATGATATCTGAATGCTTAATTGCCTATTTTAAAATTAACTTTTTGAGTAAATTTGGTATGAATTAGCTCAGAAGAGTGATGGCAACTTCCCAAGATTTTTCACCTTAGGTGAACATATAGACAAAAGAACAAATCATAAACACTCTTTTTCCTGGAATGACTAATTAGAAAACTTTTGAAAATAAGCTGGCGAGGGACTTTTGCAAAGTGTGTCAGGGAAGAGGAAAAATTTTTTAAAAAGCCAAAGCCTCTCCAAACTCTAAATTCTTAAATAATTATTTACAAGTTTGCAGATCTTTATCTGTTATCTCTTAGTTTTTATGATAAATACAGTATTACCTACTAGGACACTACATTTCCCTATATATCAAAACTGTCTGAAGGCGTGAAGGCAGCAGCTTCTTTCAACAGCAGCAGAGAACATCAGCCAGGCCTTGGTGCCTTAGTGTCTCACGTACCTTGGTACTATAATTTTGATTAAACCTAAACATGGAAATCACCTACTCCCTTGATTTTCAAAATAACTTTTTCCCACTCACCCTATTATTTCAGTTGTAGCCACGGGCTGGGAAGGGAGTGGTAGGTCAGGAATGGCAATATTGAACTGTAAAACATACATTTGTGAAGCAGTCTCAGGCAAGAGCGAGAGCCAGTGGAGGGTGAGAAAAACTGGTTCTGGAAAGAAGCCGAACCAAGGTAGCACCGGCAGCCAGGGAGAGCAGCACAAACCCTCGGGAGAAGAGCAGGGATGTTTATAGAGGTAGCGTGGTGACGTTTTTTATTTAGAGCTTGTTCTTGGTGAAACGCTAACTCCTACACCTTTACAGTTTTAAACTGTGATCCCATCTGCTCCAACACCGGGAGCTGAGCTTGGAAAATACCAGGAGACCTCAGCAGGGTGCTGGACTTGACATTGAGAGCTGCCACGAGAGGCTCTGAGCCCCGAGGGAGCATTGTGCTTCTGACGAGGCGCTCCAGCTGCTGCATGAACCAAAGACTGTGGTTGTCCTTCTCATCCCCCCAGCCCAGCCCTCTCAAAAACGGCAGGGTAAAATGCCACTATCCCCATCCCAGTTCAACCCAAGCCTGTTACCCCATAGGCTGTGCTGATACCTGGTGCTTTGTGGCCGCTCCTGCGCTACATAACCGATCATAATTTTACATAGTTTAGTGCTTTGGCTGGGAAAGGGTTTCTCTTAGCAAATTAAAGTGGAAGACACAGAGGTTCTGCCTGCTCTGTCAGGACAATGACTGTGGATGAAACTGTGGCTTTAGGCAGGCCAGCTTGGTCTTGAAGAGCCTCAAGGGAGAAAGCCTTGGAATCCATGGGCAGGTGAACTACAGAGCAGAATAAAGCGGGTGTGCTCTATGATGATGGTTATGATTCATAAACAAGAGTTTATATTCTACTCTTTGTTTTACTAGAAATGGGCCTTGTAAATTATTGTGAATTTGGAAAGTCTGCGTAATGATGGCTGAGAACAGCTACGATGTGCCTTTGTCTCCTCAGGTAATGAAGATTTACCTCAACAGCAGAGACTTCCAGAGCACATTGGTGGATGAACCTGTGGTGAGCCTTACTTCAAACTGCACGGCTGCTTTCCTGTCATGTTTAGTGATGTATTAAATTTTGTGCCCAAAGTTTACATTCTTGTAGTTAACAGTAGTACAACCATTCCCAATTTTAGGCCGATGCCATTATATTAAAGGGGGCAAAAGGACTGTTTGGAATAACATCCATATTGAAAATGATACTATTTTCATGTGTACACCTATACTGACAAAAATCTGCGGCTCCGATCTTGCTCAGACTCCGTAGGGGCTGAACTTGGGGTGTGTGAGCAATGGTGGACACTTGGTCTGTGTCCTTCTGTAGGAACGGGGCTTGTATGTGTGGAGTGAGTGTGCCGTTCAAATACAGAGAGCATGCACTCCTTCTTGAGTAGCTTTACATGCAGTTTGCACAACCTATTTTGGCTTCACAAAATACTGTTGCCCTTCTGCATAAAATAATTTACATGTCTTGGAGACTGTTGAAGTTGAGACAGTCTAAACACAGTTTAGGGGATGGAAAATAACCCTGGTAAATCTGTTCCCAACCAAAGACTTGAGGTCTGCCTGGGGCGGTGCCATGATGTGCCTTGATTCCCTTCTTCCCTTCTGCATAGGAACTGTGTCCTTATGTTTGACTCTTTTTCTAAAAATAAACGGACCATAATTAGGAAAACACTTGCTAGCTTTGGACTCCAGCTTGTGACTTGTGTGGGGAAAATGTTAAAATACTCTGAGGCATATTTTGGCTAGACTGCTGTGAGATATGGCTGAGGCCTGACAGAATCAACAGTGTGCCAGACCTGACTGGGATAAACCCTATTCTGTATTTGTCTGAGTACTGGAGCTAGAAAAGCTGCAGCAAAGGAGAATGTTTGTTGTGCTGATTTGTCTCTCAGTGGCTGGATTCCTCCTCCAGCCCCAGCTGCTGCCTAAGCTCTGTGAACAAACGAAACCACACACTGGACAATGGTGGTGGCACAAAATCCTCCCTCCATGCCTTACAAGCCAGTAAGGAGGCAACCTTACCTCCACTCTAATACTTCTGGATACAAACCAGGGAACATTTTCCCCCCTAAATTTAAATATTTGCTACTTTTCTTAAAATCTCCCATGAAAGACCAGTGACTGCCACTCAGCAGAGTATCTCAGCACTTTGTGGGCTTTGTTTTCTCTTAGGGTTGCAAACTCAGCAGGGTCTGTCTCCAGATCATCCTTCACCTCTCTCCCAGCACCTGTGATCTTGTAAATTGGCTAATAGGCTAAGAGGGATTGGGAGAAATTAAGATGTAAGGAATAGGAGTAAAGCTTAGATGGAAAGACCTTAAAATCTCAGAAAATAAGACAGAGAGGCTGTGAGGAACAGCACTGAGATCTGTATAGATGGAGTAACAGAGGTGTCTAGTACTTGATTGAGACAAAGAGATTGAGATTGACTTTACAGGGCTGAGATTGTCTTGTCTACGGCTTAGGCAAAATAGTACTGGAAGCTTTAGTTGAGTGTTTGTAGTTAAAAGCTTGAACACAGTTAATAGCATCATGTTATTATGTGAAATGCTTCTGAAGGAAGATAAACAATTTCAGTTTATTCTGGTTTTCTTTCCCATATGGCACAAATGGGCCCAGGACCAAACTGGCTCTCAGCAGAAAGCTTCCATCTTCACATTCATTCAGCAGGTCATATTTAACCAATTTTAATATCTTGCCTGGACACCCACTGGTGGATCCATTCCAATCAATATTCTACAGCTAAAGTTTTTTTTATGACACTTCATTTTTTGCTCTCCTTGACTCTTCTGCCACTGTTGTCGAATATTCCTTTGTAGCTGATCTGTTTTCTGTCTCTCTGTGCTAATGTTTATGCTGAGTTATTATTTCCAAAAGCTAAATTTTGAGCACTCTCACTTCATTCCAAATTTCCTAAGAAAGAGCAGAAACACTACTATAATAATTCTCATGAAAACCCAAACAAATAAATCAATTAAACACTTGTCAGAAAGACAAAGAGATATTCATGCCCACATCAAAGAATAGCACGATTGTACTTGCCTCTCCTTTTTGTTGTGATATCCTCCTGCTTTCATTCCAAGTTATGTTACTGCATATTTTCCCAGTCTATCCAGATTAGGCAAGAAACATATTTTCAAAGGTACATGGTCACTGAAGGATGCAGCTAGGCACCTACCCAAGCAGGTGAAATCCCATAAAATTTTCTTGGATGCATTAGCACCTTTGAAAATCTACTTTTGAATGTTTCAGGAAAAGGGCTTAACTTTCCTGGTAAACAACAAGCACTTGTGAGTGTCCTTGAAAACTACAGGACTGGCAAGGACTTGGTTAAAAGACATTGTGATAGAATGGAGCATACAACCAGGGTGTAATTGGAGATAAGAAATCTGAAGAAAAGAGATTAATACTTCTAGAAGTTTACGAAAATGGAAGATTGCTGAGAAAAGGCACTTCAAGATAACTCTGTTTTCTGGCATTGCTTCCAAAACATCTTAGCTAAATTCCAGTGTTTTTCTATGCAAATTCAATAGCTATGAAGGCATAACATATGTCTTCCAGCAACAGCCGTCCCTTGTGTAACCTCATGACTTAACAGCACTGATAAATGTACAAAGCTCTACTAACAGTAGGAACAATGGATTTTTGAACACATGTAGTAATGAGTTAATTTAATGACATTTTGTGGCATGATTAAAAACAAGGCTTTCTTACCATTATCAGAGGCCCAATCATGCAGATTGAAGACAAACTTCTAGAACTACAGTACTACAAGTAATTTTTGTCTCTTTCTGCTATGGAAAAACAGAGGAAAACTTTCATGCCACTCCTGAAACAAACTAAAGGTCATCCTCTGAACAGTATCCAAAACTTAGTATTAGACATAAATCGCTGTACTGCAGACTCCAATAGTTTGTCAGTAGTTCATTGCTCCATGCAGCAGCAGAAGGAACGAGGCTTGACAGCAAGTATTTAACTAATTGAGTCTAAATTTCTGCATTTGGAAACCCCTTGGTGTTCCAAAACAACTGCTGGCAGCAGTGAAAAGTTCAGCTGCGGATACGCATGTGTTCATGTGAAGGTACAAAGAAACCAAGCACTGGTTTATTGACAGAAAGGAAGGCAGGGTCAGCCAGTTCTGCGTAACAGCACAAGCATCCAAACTACAGCTGACAGCCTTCAAAGGGCTTATGGAGCCTCACCCAGAACTGATGTCTCCTTTTTTCCCTTCTAAAAAATTCTGTGTGTTTTCTGCAAAATAAAGTACAACCTTTCCTCAGTATGTTTGTACTGCCTTCTTTATTTGAGGTGTCTTTCCCTTCTAATCATTTTTAAGTGCATAATATTGCTGTTTCTTAACAAATAATTATCCTTTTAACACTACAAAATAATCCCACAGTAGAGTTTATGGCTTGTGATCAAACTTTTCTAGCTGGCCAAGTGTTGCTGTGGTGCTGTCACTGCTCTGAATATCCCTGGCAAGCACAGCAGTCATTCCCTAGTGGTACAAACATTTCAGCCAGGTACTGGGATAGCTGTACATGGCTGCCTTCCCAGAGGAAGGCTCGTGGCATTAAAAAAGTACTGTGAAAAAACTGTGAAAAGTGTATGAAATTAGGGTAAAAGCTTTTATTTTCCCTCCACTGTATTTTCAATTTTTTGAAAGGATGGCTAAAGCACCTGACACCCCGCTTCTCTCACCTATGAGGTTTCAAATGGGGACACTGAGACAAACACAGGAGGAGGCTGACAGCCCCTTACTCAGGGTACGGCCAGAGCCAAATTTTGGAAGACTGAGCTGGTAACACACACCTACATTAACTTATAGATCTACATTTCTCCCTCCAATTTAAGGAGAAAAAGAACTTAAGCTACCTTTCCCAGTACACTGACATACCGCATTCATCTCAGATCGTTATATTTAGACTATGAGAGGTTTTGGAAAACATTTAAAAAGGTAAAAGAAGGAAAAAGCATCCTCAAATATGATGGTTTTACAAAAGGGCAAGGAATCCCTCTGTCTCTTGCTACACAACCCTGTAATGGTTTTCTTTTGAGACTCTCATTTTTAAATGAAACTGAAAATTAAAGTTTTCAAGGTAGCTAGAATCAATTACAGTTTGCATGTGTAACAAGTTTGATTACAATCGGGGTGTTCACTGCTACGTTATCTGAGAAAATCAAAATGTGAGATATGCAGAGAAGCTGATTCAGCCTTTATCTTGTTCAATAAAAGGAAATGTTAACATTTAGAATTCCCAATATTTGTATTTAAATAAATCTTATTCTTACCACAGAGCAATAGTGATGACTCATGACATAAGTACATCTCAAAGTTAATCATTTTACTGCGTATACACTGTGATGATTTGACTCTTTCACAGATCAGAAGCTGTTCTGCAGCTGAATATCACATACAGTCAGTATTGTATTTTGGGGGGAAATGTTGGAATTTTACATTATACAAATTTATTAATAACACTTTGAGGATTAACATAACATGGTCAAGAAATATAACACTAACAGTAAGCAATCAAACAAACAGACACGATTTTCTACTTTGTTCAGCTCTAACTAGAAGAGTGCAGCAGTTAATTCAATTGAAAAAGATATCTTAATTACAGACCTTTTAGACTATTTAAATTCTATTTTTTAGGCAGAAATCAATAGATATTCAGACCATATCTATGGTTTGCAACACGAAATCCTAATTTAATCCTAATATAATCCCAATTATATTCAGTCAACCAAGGTGCAGGAATCATTCTTCCTACTTTGACCTTCTCTCCAGAAAATCACTTCTGGATATTTTGGAATTGGACATAAATGGACTGAATAAAGTCTAAAACCTGATGGGTGATAAGTATTTATGTCACTTTAGACAAAATGACTGTCCATGCTAATTTGTATTCAACAGGTGGGGAAAAGATGCTGGTGTTAAGTGCACAAGAAGAAAAACTGAGATAAAAAAGGAAGCCCAACCATAAACACAATATCCGAGGAAAAGAATGGATTTTAAAGAACATCCTCTTCTCATAAGTAACAGATGTTGCTGAACTGATTAAAAAACCCCAAACATAGCTTTGTGGGTCATAGTGTGCAACCACAACTGAAAAAATATTTAGTGGCCTTTTAGTTAAAGGAGTGGAATCAACACTGTTACCAAAACACAATAAATTCTCTGAGCACACCAAAGAGACTAAGCCCAATATTAATCAGTCATTTATGCATGATTACCTGTTCCCTCAGTTACATTAATGATATTTTGGAGTCTGATTCTTAAAGTAATTGAAAACTAATTTTTCAGGTGGAAGTGCTTCAAGCAAAGAGTAACGTGGATGGCAGCTGAGATGCCTGGAGATGCTCAGATACACACAGGTACAAAATTCAAACAGACATTAGAAGAGAACACCCCCCTTATTCACGGTATAATTCCACATGCAAATTCACTAGTGAAATCTGTATGGTGCTCTTTCACAATGTTAAAAATATGATGACAGGAGGAAATGGAATTTGAAGAAACATTCCAGTTCTCATATTTTCTAGAAGTCTGGTCTTTTCTATTAAGCACGTAGATTTTAATAATCTGAGTCTTCCAATTAAACAATTTTAACACTGTCTGAAGTATGTGTATCTACAGTACTTCGTATTTTCACACTAATTTTACACTAACTCGCTACATTTTTGTTGTTGTTGCTGCTGAAAGCTGACCAATGTAGCAAGGTGAATTGGAGTGTGATTTTTTAAGAGGAGAGGAAAAAAAGGAAATAACCTAATGGATGTCTTGGACTAAGCCTAAGCCTAAGCATGTCAGTCTATGCAGTATGTCATTACTACTAAATCCGTAGCAGTCAGAAGCATTAAGAAAAACTTCACCACTCTCATAAAACAAAAAGGGATTAAATTCTTCAGCAGCTTCTTCCAGGTTCTGTAAGGGTATGCATTATTCTCCAAAGCAGAAGAAATTTACTCTGAGGGACAGCTTTTCAACAGAACTCTTTTAAAATACAAGGAGTAGAAAAGAGCTAAGACATTTCTCTAGCAATCACCATAATTCTTTGATCTTTTTCATTCCCTTAACATCATGGATTTTATCCAAGTAACAATAGCTTATCAGCTACAGAATACATATATGTGGTATGTTTAGATTACCAGGTAAATGCATATTTTTTAAAAGCTTTTATGGAATGTGGGAAATACGCTGAAGCGGGAAAACAAACAACAGTGAAATGTAACAAGTATTCTTAATGTTTCTTTATTAGTTTTTAGGAATCTGCAGCTAGTAACAATCTGTCTCTCACAGTTCAGAGCAAAGCTACTGATACACAGCTACTTACTTTGCATTGGTTTCCCTGGGGAAGTTGGTAAGAACACTTATATCCAATACAGAATTAAACTTTTCACAGTTAATACAGTATGTAAATTCACAAACTTCTTCAAACACGATCTATAAAGGAACGAATTTAGAGTCTACAGCACTCATGCATTAACTGGTTTTCTGTGTTGTCCTATACATTTTTTTTTCTATACAAGTCATCTTCAGCATTGTCAGATACGTGTTCTCGAGGACTACAGATGGTTACAAAAAGTCTCAACTTAGACATTCTACAAAAATCAAATTGTAACTGAATAATTGTCTGATTAACATTAAACTTCTGTGCTTAATGAGGTTTAGTTAAGGATATAAGCTCAGGAGGACACTGTTAATTGTTATACTTGTTTGTGTCCTAGAGAGGAAAGGGATACCATGCAGAAATTCAAACCTGCCTGGCATTGGTTTGTCTTGATTAAAATTCAGCACATTAAACAGGTCAGATCGATGGCTACATGACATACCAGAACCACAATATCTTCCAATATCGGATCAACAGTGTCTTGCAAAGGTTCATTTTGACCTGCACTCTTAATTCAGCACATTCTGAGAGCTAAAACTTTGTTTGGAAGAGTGGGTAATGAACTGAAATCAACATAGAACTTCAGCTGAAACTTTAGAATTGTGGAATTAAATCAAAATAATGCTTTCCATTTGGTAGCAGCATATCTGACCAAGACTAAAGGGATGATGAAGTCAATGAAATCTTGTAAAATAGTCTTCATTCACAGAATGGCACTTTTGAACAATCTTAGGCAACACAGTGAAGTACATGAATTGCAAGAGGTGGAATGAGGGACTGAGCAAAGAAAAGATGCGTTCACAATGAGACCAGAGGCAGACAAGTTATTAGTCAAAAGACATCTTAGGTGATAATTTTAATACTTAATAAAGGTAGTAACTGTAAAAGTCCTATGCTTCACATTTTAGATAAGAGCTCTCACTTGTGTAAATATTCATCAGTATCTCTAGAGTAAACCCCTTATTATACTGAGTTGAAAGACATACGAGTCAGTTGAATCGCCCTTCTGGGAGATGCTTGAGGGAGTGTAGTCAAATTTCAGCTTCACAAAAATATTCAGGTGTGGATGTTACTGCTTCAGACTCTGTATTTTGTTTTGCCATGATCATTGATAACACATATGTGCTGAAAAAAACCAGAACAGATTGCAAAAGCATGGTTGAGTAAGTTATTAATTATTAATTAATTGTTCAAAAATTCTTAGGCTTGGCCAACCTAGTGATCCTGTGATTACTCTTTCCTTTCCTGACATCTGGGAGTGAATTCTGATTTCACTTTCTAGCTACAGCAAGTTTTCCCACTTGGAGTTCCCAGCTCTGAGGTGCACCCCTGGGAGTACCACAAGAAGCAAAGGCGAGGTTTGCACCTTTTACCCATCCTCACCTCTCTGAGAAAAGGGACAACACAGCATTCAGACAACCTGTCTGACCTGTGGCTGTGTTTCCCTTTTGCTGCTGTCTCTGCACATACTGGCAATGGTGGAGCTGAGAAGTCCTAGGCTCACGGAAGATGGAAATGTAGGGAACTCTTGGGAGGGAACTGTTCACAGTGCTGAGCAAGGACTCCTTTGGATTATGTGAGGTCTTGCAGGGAGTTCTGCACTCACTGAAAGGATCTCAGATCCCAACCACGTCAAAGACATACCCCCACAGGGCCCCAAAGAGAACAATTATGGGATATTTATGGGAATAAATACGGGGAAAGTAGATCAGTGACTTTTTAAACTATTTTTTTTATAAGAAACTTACGTTTAGATCTCTGAAGTGCTCATTGTAGTCTAAGGCATAACCTACCACAAATAAATCTGGAATTTCAAACCCGTAATCTGTATTGAGACAAATAACAAACACCATCAATACAAGATCAGGGGCAGTTATAAGCCCTTAAATTCATGTGTGGTTCTCAACAAGCAAACTCTGCATATTTGTAGTCAGTTGGGGCTGTGTTACTTTTGAATCTGAGACATCATGGTCAGCAGTAGCCTCATAACCAGTTCCCAGTCACAGAGTACTTGTGACAGGGATGTGAATAGTCAGAGGAGAGGAGAGTTGTATAAAATTATCACTGGCACATTGTGAAAGGAAGCTAAAATGAGAGCTGGAAAATTCTGCTTGCATTTGGAAGCTCCATTGGTATATTTGGAAGCTCCATTGGTATAGATGTGTGATGACTACTGTCCTGTACCACAGTAATGACAAGAAAATGTAGAGTGTTAAATCAGAAGTAACTTTCAGAGATCTATATATTTTCTGCTAAGAATAGCAAAATCTATCTTGTATTTTATGCTACCAAAACATGTCAAATGCTTCTTAAATTAAAGCCCCACCTTATGAAGATTCAAGCACATGCTTAACAAAGTAAATGCATGCAGTGCACCTCAATTATACAACTCACACGCCTGAAGCTAAGCACAGACGTGCATCTTTTTGAGTGTGAAGGTCTGTGCAGTATCAGCACTATCTAAAACAAGTTAGACTCTTTCCAAATTGTTCTCTGAATAGCTAGAGAAAAACCCAATCTTACAGACACAAAAATAGGTCCACATAAAAAATTCTACAGGTATTCAGGTAAGGAATTTATTCAGTTGTTTAAGATTGGGGATAATAGGCGTTTTGGAATTGTAAATTTGGGTAAGTGAGGAAATGATACAGCACTGTCAGTGATATACAAAAGAGATCTCTGATGTTTTATAAAATGCGATGCACTGTGAATAAACAAGGATAAAACTTGTTTCATTTCAAAGTTAATACATAAAAATATGAAGCTACCCTTCATGAAGTAATTTTATTGCCTCTTTTATATGTTTGACATTAGTGAATCCATTCAAAAATATGCCTTAATTTACTCGATTAAATTCTAACTGTTAAAAATACCACTCCACTGTATAAAAAGTTCTACAACAAAATGTTTGGATCATAATTTAGATTACAGGGCTAAAACCTCAGGGCCATGCCCAACGTTTAAGTAACTTTGGCTTCATAAATTTTCCCTCTCTCCCACATCCCAAATCAAGACCCTTCATGCTGCCTCCTGGTACTCACCTGCCTACTCTCCTTCTACCCTCCTCCCCAGCTCAGCTGACCAGAGCCTTCTTCAGTAGCAAATACTGGTCGATCTCTTCTAGGTGGATCTATTCTTTTCGTATTTAGCCACATACCTGTTATTACATCATTTATTCTAAATAAGTCTAAAATGACAATCGCTTGGTATAGCTCCATTTACAGCTTCATCATAGCACAGTATAAGGACTAATAATTTAGAGAGAAGTGGTGCTGATGTGGTACAAACTGAACAACAGGGGGAAGTTTAAAAAGCCTAATTTATCTTCTGCTTTTTAGAGGGTGGGATTTAATTGTAATATCAGTGTTTTCCCTTTGAACAATAATACCTTAAAAAAATAATTAGAAGTGCTTTTCTGAATAACAAAATGTAAAACTTGTTAATACTTAGTCACAATAAAACACCTTTCATGCTCAGATGGAATCCTGCAGCTCCTCCAGAGGGATGCAATGAGGAAGGAAAAAGAAGAAATGGACATTCTCTTCAATACTGTTTGTCAGAGACAGAAGATACACACTCACCTTTCACTGATAAAATTAAACCCTTTCAAAATTTCCCAGTAAAGGTAGGATTCTGCAGAAAGCCTAAGTAGGGTAGGCTTTCCAAATGACAATTATACAAATCCTTCCATTGCATCCCATAGACCCATTGACAACTGGGTCACTGACGACTTGGTATTTTACAATGCTTCCAGCAGTCCATAGAATGTTATGAAAGGCAAGTGACAGAGTAGTGGTAACTTCTACTGTCAAGTAGAGATTTTCAGAACACTTACAATCTGGTCTGTACCCATCAGGCCGAGATGTTCTTTTCACCAACAGACTGTAATTTAAAAAAAAAAACCAAAACCATTTAAATCTATATATATAACTGAATAACATACATAAAAACTATTCCCTTTATCAAAAATCTTCTGAGCCATGTAAATCCCTCTTCTTGTTCTGCTTCTCTTCCTGACAACATCCTGATTGCAGGGAAGAGGTGGGTGTATTCCCCTCCCAAGTCCATCAGTGCCAGTCTTGAAATGGCTGGAGGGTCATGGCCAAGGCAGAACACAAAAGCGTTTCCCCTCTTTTCCTTCACCCTCCCCTTAGTGACTCAGGCAGCTCCTCTGTGCAGCTCTCCTTGATACTGCAGCATCAAATTAAAGCAGGATCTCTGAATGGGAACCTACACTGAAAAATATGCTGGACTAGACTAATTAATTACTAAGTTTTATGATCGTTTTACTCACCTTGCCACTTTAATCATTTTGGGCTTGTATTTTTCTATATTGTTAAGCAGAACCTTCATGGTCCTTCCAGTTCCAACAATATCCTTATAAAACAAGAAAAATAAACTAAGTAAAACACAAAGGAAAGCTGAAAGGAGGAAATCTGGACAATGACTGAGCAGTTCCACATTCTTATTTTGCAGAGATGATTTATTTTTCCAGTGCATTGTAAACCACATCCAAAAAAGGTTATAATTGAGCTTACACTCTTTGAAGCAAGCACTTTCTATTCATAAAATTATCAGTTCAAGGACTGTCCACTTCCTCTTGAAAATAGCTATGTTGCAAGTACTTGGGAGGTAACATGGGACTGGAGATGACTCTACCAGGCACTGCAAAGATGCAGGGATTAGACTTTTCATATTATGCTCAACATCACAGCATATCAACATGTCTCCATGTCAGGACTAAATCTGCCCTATTTGTTGTTTTATTAGCACAGTACAAATAGGATTTCTCCAGAGCTGCCATACCCAATATCATCTCAATGAGATCAGTAGGTACCTGGTGTAAAACTGACCATGGAGAGCAGCTGTTGATCCTGAACTCTGGAGGTGGATTAGCAACACCTGTCTCTGTTCAATAGCATTAACAAAATTTGCTGTGGACATTTTTAATTTCTGTTAAAGCAGTTAGAATGAGTAAATATGGAGCTCTTAGCAGCTATTCAGGTAACCAGCCATCTCTGTGGCTGATGGCTTTTTTCCCATCCTTTGCTAAGAAAAGAAATTCCAACATCATACAGTTCATTACACTGTCCAGCTTACTTCCCACACAAGCAGACTGGGTCTGAAATGCCAGGCAGATCCTAATGTGCTCCCTAGCTGTCCCAGTTGCTTACCCAACATTTTCAAAGAATCACCTGTATTATTTGTCCCGGTTTGAGACAAATTAAGGGACAGTAGGTAGGGACAGTGGGAAATACAGGGAGATAGGGAATACAGTATCATACAGTTACCCCAGGACAATCAATCATATGAGAATTTGGAGCACCAGTGAGGTGACATTCCTTCCCTCTACAACTGAACACTGTTGACTTACATCAGCCACAGCTCTGTGATGGGCTGTCCCCCAGGGACACTGCTGAGTGGAGAGCTGGATGCAGGAGTCAGGGGGACTTGAGGGAATGACTGACACTCCCAACCAGACTGTGAACAACCCTGGGGCTGTAAAGCATATGCAGGGCCACTATTTCAAAGTCATGCACCTGAGAAACACAGGGCATCACTACGGTTTATTTCATTGTCCTCCAAGGAAGAGAGTAACTTGCAGAACAGGAGTTGATGAAACCACAGAAAGAACAAATCAAATTATGCTGAAACAAAGACTCCTGGGTATCACAAGGCAGAGCATCAGTTAGAGTGACAGCAATGTAGTTTGATCTGTCATGCAATTGCAAGGACTAAGAGGCCGTTAAGCAAATCAACCCCTCTCCCTCTTCACCACCTCCCAGCAAAAGAAGTGTAAACATAGACAGTATTTAGAAACTGAACAGCCAATCATGATTTGACTGTGTGACTTTATCTAAGTACAATATGACATAAGTACCCAGCTTACCTCCACAATTAGAACATTCTGGAAGAAACAAACAAAAAGGAATACAATTACACAATATTCACACAGTAAAAGAAACAAATGTTTAAAAAAGGGAAATGAAGATAGATCCATGTGCATATGTACAACACAGTAGGACGCAAGGAGTTTCCTGTTTCATTTTTGTGCCCTGAAAAACAGCCAGCCATAAGAGCAAGCCCTGCAGTCAGAGACCACAACTTAATTCAGCTCTGTCTAGATTATCCTCTGTCCAAGAACAGATGTAGCTTTGGAAAATAAAATTAGATGGAAGAAGTCCAAATAGGGTGAGCTTCACTTCATTCCAGTGTCTCTAGCTGTGTACTACAGTGTATCCTATAGTTCACTAAATACTATTTCCAATGTTAATATGAGAATACGGCAATAATATTCATTCTCTGAAATAAATGCACTTCCTCCCTCCACCCACATCCCAGCAACCTCACAGTAAAGGATTACAGGCCAAGTTGTAACACCCACTCTCAAACTGTGAAGCACTCTCTTTCTCTTCAGGTACTGCTGCTGAAATAAGAATTATTTGAAGGGAAGGGGAGTGGTCCAGCCAAGAACAGTGATGTCGCGCTTTATAACAGTATCATCACACAGGCTGAATCTTTTTGCTGAAGTGGTTCATCGCTCTTCCAGGGATTACAATGTCTAAGGAGACTTCTATTCTTGTACTAAAAGCAATAATAAGATGTAATGTCCTTATTAGAAGAAATAAAAATCTGTTTATTAGTAGGCATGATCATATGCATGATCAAAAGGATGGACTCTTACAATCTTGCATTAAGATCTACTTTCTGAAGTGAAACCTGCAGTACCAAGAGGAAAGTTATTTCACAAATACGTTTATCTATCTATCAATGTATTCATCTTAGATGCATGTGCACACTGTGTGTCCTGCAAAACCTCGAGGCCACATAGTTTCGTATCCATGCAGTATCCACCAGCCTAGTTTACATTCCACTTCCTTTCTCTCAGGCTTGTTGGCTTTGCTACGTACATAACATGGAGACTGTCTAACTTCCTGTTCCACAACAGAAACCCAAGGTTGAGAGTTGTAAGAGAGACTCAAACACACAGAGGAGGAGTGTGTGAGGGGAGCATGCTCACAACCAGCACACCTTTAACAGCTTCGTTAACCGATATGTAAATAATTTTTAATCTTCAAACCAGAAATTATTAATATAGATTATCCATATTTATATTCATACTACAGCTCTTCCTAACACTCACAGTGCTCGGTAGGGAGACATGGCATACTTCATGCATCAAGCACTGAAGAAACCACACACTGTACCACACACTGTATTATACCTGGATGCTTCTGAAATGGCAAAACACTTGGTAAAGGTGTGGAGGGAACTCCCGGTAGCAGTTGAGCAAATGTCAGCAATGGAGATACCACTCAAGAAAGCCACTAATTTAGACTGAGCTCTGGTGGAATGTGTATTAATCTTGGAGGGAGGCTCCTTTTTGGTGTTTTCATAACAGGTTTCACTGGTGGTTATCCTGCTTGGCACTCCTGACTTTCAACCTCTCAGCTGCTGACACAAACAACTTTGGATCTCAAACACCTAGTCCTGCAAAGGCAAAAAGTTAAAGGCCTCTTAACAACAAAAGTCTGAAGACACCTTTCCTCTAGAAACTTCTCCCTTCAAGAAAGAATGGAAGCATGTCAATTGTCTAGATAAGATGAAGAGACCAGAACCACGTTCAGGAGAAGCTTATGACGGGTGTGTAGGAACACATTTTTTTGAAGGAAGTCATTTGGATCCAAAATCAATTTGGTTTTCATCTGGCTTCCTGTATGAAATCATAAGTAGGAAAAACACTTCTGAAGACTAACTCAGGACACCTGGATCTGAGGCATAAGGAAATCACTTGATTCAGTCAGTGGACACCTGAAGATAACGTGCAGGAATAATGGCTTAACCACCCCCAAGGAACTTGTGCAGCTGGTGATATACATAAATATTGATGTGTTTACACACACACACACACACACAGAGACAGACAGACAGATATACATACATTATATAGGGAGAGAGCAAAAGAGTTGACAAGGAGAGAACCTCACCAGAACTAAAGATGGAAATGAGCTCTTTCAGTACCAGGCCTAGTGAGAGTAACCATGATCAAACACAGCCCACAGATCTCCAGGCAGATCCATAGCAATGAGACAGCTTCAACCAAGTTAGTCTATGAGTCAGGGTCTGGGTCAATGTTTTCAGTAATGTACAGGTTTGGCTGTAGCTGAGCTGAAGGTCAGGCACAGACTGAGAGCCCAGTCCTTGAGCTGGAGTTCCTGTGCCCACAAGTGTGAGTAGAGGCCCTAAGGGACACAGGTCATGGCCATTAGCATCTATTAGTGCACCTATTAGGGCACTGTGACAGATGGAGAGAAAAGCAAAGTCCTGGGACATTTCATTGACCAACAAATAGGTTTCTTTGCTACCACAGTTGTTTCAACTATTCTGTCAAGATCAGCAGTAGGGATTCTCTTGCTTGCTCACGTGTGGGAATCACAAAGTTGGACAGAATGAGGGGAGCAGCCTCCCTGACCATGGAATTTGGGTTAACCAAGAGGGAGCAGTAGACCTTACTATTTAACTTGTGAGAAAAAATATCATAGACAATAATAGAAAATGGGTCTGAAGAGACCATGAAAGATCATCCTCTGTTGGCCTCCAGAAAAAATTTTAAACTATCCCTCACAGATATCTGATTTACCTCTTCTAGAACACAATGAGTACTTCAGAACCTCCCCAGGGAATGTGTCTCAATACCTCATTATCTAAGAGCAAAAATACAATTAGAAAACTTCTGTGGATATTTGGCCTGAACTTGTTTTAAAGAGAACATGGGAAAAGCTTTGTTTTCTTCTCTTTTTTCTTCTATATTTGAAAGACATATTTCCTCAGTTTCCTCTTCTTCATATGAAACAACCTCTATTTTTTCAACATTTTCTCAGAAGTTATATTTCCCAACTTTCTGATCACTTTTGTTCTCCTCTGGAATCTGTTCAGTTGGTCAGAATCCTTCTCCAGTTGTGGTGTTCCAAACCAGAAAGAAGTATTTTCCAGTGTCGAGAGGAATAAAAGAACCACTTTGTATGCTTTATAAATAAGCCTCCTTTCCATATATCCCAGTATAACAGTTACATCCTTTATAAAAATCTACTGGTGTCTCATGTGCAACTTGTGATCCACCTATTGTCTCCTGGACTGTTGCTGAGTCAGTCCTCCCTCACCTGCATTTATGCAAAAGATTACTTCTGTATAAACACAGAAGTTGGTATTCATCTTTATTGTCGTTACATGTCATTCTTTGAACCAAATTCTTAAAATAATTTCTTAAGATCATAATATCTTGTAGTATTTTTCCAGGGAGTATGAGTAACATTAAATGCTAATTCCATCTTTTCAATCATGAATTAAATATTGTATAGTCCCTGGGGAGTGTGCTTTAATGCATCTCGTCTGACAGTGAAGCATAATTAACTGTTTCTAGAGAACAGCTTTCCAACCAGTTATACATCTGTCTAATAGAAATTTAATCTTGTCTCTGTTTCCTTATCACAAATGACTCATATGAAGGAAAGAGGATTAACGTGGATCCGGACATGCCTGAAAGGTTTGTCTGGCTACAGGAGTGACAGTCACCTGCACATGACTTCAGCTGAAGCGTAAAAGCTCATATTTGTTGACTAACTTGAGAGGGAAGGATTTTGGTGGACTCTGTCTCTCATCCGTAGAGTCAAGGAGTCCAACTATTGTAAATCATATATATTGGGAGATTTGGTCCTTTGAAGTTCCTATAAGTTGTCTAGGCCAGAAAACACAGATGCTGTTTTGTATTATGCACATTCTCATTATTTCCAAAACACTGATGAGGATTTTCTGTGCTGTGGAGAAATCCTGTATGTAAGGACTTTGTAGTGGAAAAGCCACTATAAAATATTTAGATATGAAAACATTTTGTAACTATAAGTAAGCAGGCATCCTAACTGTTCAGAGTGATACTTTAATCTCTGTTTTCATTATTCAGGGTTACTCTGTCTAAAGTCACCATACTTTTCAGTCATTAACTGCTGCTTATGACTGAAGGCATTCAGAGTGGTTTCCCATCCTCTGGTACCACAAACCCTCTCCTATAAAAGAATGTGATGTGCTGGGAAGCTGACTGTCTTGCTGCCTATCCCCTGCCTTTCTACTGTTGAAGCAGTCCACAGATAGAAGATTTCAGAAAAGGGATGGAAAAGCACAGTAGTAGAGGAACAAACTACAAACTGCCAAGAAATTCTTTGATATTCTAGAGAGTGGTGACGTCTAACTAAAACTGGTTGAAATAGATTAGCTTATCCTTGATCAGATGGATAGCGGAGGATGAAAGAAGAATGCAATGGATACAACAAATTAGTACATTATCAGTAATGTCACCATCATCCTAAAAGCACAGCTGGCTGCATCCAGCATCTCTTGTGAAACGTGAGTTATGTGCAAGACTTACTCAGCTTCACTGTGAAATCCACGTGTGAGCTGGTGCACAGGAGACTGGTAAAACTCATCATCTTGTGGTGCTGCAGCAGTAACTGATAGCTGGACAAATAGGAAGCTAAAGGGCACTAAAGAAAAGATCTTTTCTCAAATATATGTGCTTGGAGCTCCTGTACCACATAGATCAAAACTGTTTTGTTCTTTCAGTTATATTTGAGTCAATTACAAAGAAGGAAACCACATGAAAAGAAAACTAATCCAGCCTTCTGGATTCTATCTACTTCTGACACTCAGAGAACAGGAAATAGGAATATTTACTGACATGTTGACTAGACTAAAGATGGCTTAATTTCTGAGTAGAGCCATCTTCACCAATACAACCTCTGAAGTACATCCAGAAATCTAATAATGGCTCTAATATATCTTACAGTGAGACAGAGTACAGCTAGTTTTTTAAAATATGTCCTGGAAAGATTTCATACATAGTCCAAATAAAAAGGGATACTGGCTCTCAGAGAATGAAACACCTTCCTATTGAGTCACTGCAAAAGAATCAAAATTGCAAAAGAATCGGCTTCCATTGCTGATGGATCAGAGGGATGGATGGGAGCTGATAGATTTGGATGACTGTGATTCATTCTGTGTTTACACCTTTTTTTACCAGGTAGCTGGCAAAAGGTAGGCTGGTGCAATACAGAGTCATAGAATATCTCAAGTTGGAAGGGACTCATCAAGTCCAACTCCCCGCTCTTTGCAGGACTACCTGAAATTACACCATATGGCTGAGAACATTGACCGGGCACTTCTTGGAACTCTGACATGCTTCAGACCCTGACCACTTCCCTGGGGAGCCTGTTCCAGAGACGGACCACCCTTTCAGTGAAGAACCTTTTCCTACTGTCCAATCTGAACGTCCCCTGACGTGGCTCCATTACATTTCCTCGTGTCCTGCTGGTCACTAGAGAGCCCTGTGCGCTGCCCCCCTTGAGGAAGTTGTAGGCTGCGATGCAGGCACCCCTCAGCCTTCACTTCCCTGGGCTGGACAATCCAAGTGACCTCAGCCACTCCTCAGAAGTCTTGCCCTTGAGCCCTTGCACCGACTGGGTTGTCCTCTTCTGGACACACTCTGATAGTCAGAAGTCCTCCTTGCATTGTGGCACCCAGAACTGCCCCCAGCACTCGAGGTGAGGCTGCCCCAGTGCAGAGCAGAGCGGGACAATCCCCTCCCTTGCCTGGCTGGCAATGCTGGGCCTGATGCCCCCCAGGACACACTTGGCCCTCCTGGCTGCCAAGGCACTGCTGGCTCATGTCCAACTTGCCATGGACCAGGACCCCCAGGTCCCTTTCCATGGTGTTGCTCTCCAGCCTCTCATCCCCCACTCTGTATGTATGACAGGGATTACCCTGTCCCAGGTGGAGAATCTTGTTAAATTCCGTACGACTGGTGACTGCCCAGCTCTCCAGCCTATGCAAATTTCTCTATAAGGCCTCTCTGCCTCTGAGGGAGTCCACAGCCCCTCCTGTTTTAGCATCATTGGCAAACTTTATTAATGTACGTTTGACTTCTGAGTCCAGATCATTTGCAAAACCATTAAAGATCCCTAAGATTGTCCTTGTGGTTTTGAATGCAAAGGGGTGCTGTGAAGTTTAAAATTATCCAGTTTTGAGTGCTCAGGGCACACAAAACTTGCAACTCTGCACACGAACATTTGAACTGAGAACAAATAATATTTGTGGTGTGAGCTTTATCTGCACAAAAATAAAACTTGCGCTTCCATGTTCTTTTCTAGACAGTAGTAAAAACGGCCCATAGCAGCCTGTCTTGGGTCATCTGGAAGAAGAAGGAGGTTTTTGACAATACTAGTACTATGTAAAATAAAGAAGAAATAATTTTTAATCCTCGTATGGCATGTGAATTTGTCTCTCATGCTAAAGAGAATTCTCTGTGAATTTCAGGGTTTTTTTAATAATGAACAGAAAACATGCAAAAATTAAAAATCTGTCATTTACTGCTTTTAAAAGCCACACAAGTTTATACACTGCAAGAAAGTAGGTTGATTTTACAGTACATGTAAAAAAAATCCTGACTTAAAATGAAAACTACTCCATCACTGAGTCAATACATTTCTATTGTTTACCTTCCCACAGGTCAGTAATATATGGAACAATGTCAGCTAACAAGACCAAGCAGAGTAATGAGAGCATGTATGCCTCCTGTCTGACAGTAGTAAGTCTATGGAGATTATTTTTCATCTTCCTGGAAAAGAATAACAATTTTTTTTCTAGACTTGGATTTTATGTTCCATTCACAAGACTGTTTTCAAAGGAAAATTGCTATGAAATAGTAGTACTTTGAAGTTAGCACTGAATAAGACTTTGAGGAAAACTGTCTTTGAATTAATATAAAATGTGAAATTTTAACAAGGTAAAAATTCTAAGTTGCACATTTAGAAAGGGGGAGTATTTCCTTGAAAGCTGAAACTATACTTAAGTAATCAAATAAACAACTGTATTTAATGCAATACTACAGCTAAGAGGACAAATTCAGTCGTCACATGCATAGCAAGAAAGTCAGGTAGGTACATAAAGAGGATATTTTCTCCTTAAATGTTTCAGCATAAAATCAGAGGAAAAGCATGCACACACTTTTTTTGTCTTTAATAGAAAGAGAAGAACAGAAAGAGCTTAAAACTGAGAAAAGAAAAATAATTTGAGACCTGAAAAAGGCACCTTTGAGTGAAGTAAGGTTTGTAGCAGGAAGTAACAGCTTTTATTTAATTAACAGTCCATTTCCCAGTGGGGGAACATTTTTCACAAAAGAACTTTGACCTTTTAGCCCACAACCTCAGAGAGAAGACAAAATACCTTCAACAGCTGAGCCTGGGAACAAAAATTCAGAACTGCTGTATGCACTCAAAATCATGGACTGAATAAAACACTGGCTTTACAGCACATTATAATCCTCCACTGCAGCTGCCCTTCAACTCATTTATCAGTGTTCCACAGCTGATAATTTCCTCTCTTATTTTAGCTCAGAGGAATTCTTAACATTTTTATCTGCCCCTCTGGTCACAGGGCAGGTGATTATGTAGGGCAATCGCTTTTCTTATCCCAAATTGTCTGATTACCACATTAGGTTAAAATTAAGAGTTTCTCCCAGTCTGTACTTAGCTTGAAGTTTGCTGATTCTATTCAGACCAACAGAAGGATCTGCATGCTTGAAATTTCATTTCTTCCAATTTTATCAGTTCCCTACTATTAATTTCCTGTTGTTAATTCCACCTTCAAACCTTGTCTCATTTACATCCTACAGTATGCCAGTACTGTAGAGCAGGCTCCCAATGGATTAGTTCATCTAAAAGAAGCTTAAGTAATGACGGTGTGATAGGCAAATATGCAACCATATGGCAATATAAATTTGATAATGGCAAGCTGCTCAATCCAGTAGGCAAAGGTATCAAAAAAAGTAACAGCAAAAGACAAAAAACTGTTCACATTCAGAAGAGAAAATTAGGTTCACCATTTTAGCAGTGATGACAGTTGACTATTGGTATAACATGCCTGATATATGGAGGCTTCTCCATCAAGTCCCTAAATCAAAATTGTTGGTAGTTCAAAAGATACACTGGAGGTACAGTGAAGAAATTATCAATTGGGACCCTTCATTCTAATCACCCAGAAGTTCAGACAAGATGCTTTTGGGCCTTAAGATAAAGGAATCTCTAAACAAAGCTCTGTTTGTGATCAGGCCAATTAACTGTCCTGGGAAGGAAAAAAAAGAAAGGGAAAAAAATGAACCTTAATGTGGCAAGGTTGGCAGAATTTGGACGGATGGAAATACTTTTATCTTCCAGTCCTCACTGATATCCTGAGTTCCTTCCTGTCTCTTTCTTGGATAGAACTATTCTTAAACTATTTGGGAGTACTTGTAACATGTTGTTAGTTATACCAACTTGCAAAGTACACATGAATACACAGTTGCAAGAAAAGGTGAGTTCTTTTATTTGTCCAGTTCTACGAGTGAAAGCATATTTGTAAAAAAACTCCAAAACTCCCAGCACCTTCTCCCAGCAAAATCTGGTTCTCATCAATCTATTTTTCCTTTTTTGTTTTGTTTTATGGGGGTAAGGGGATAAAAAACAACAATACAGTGTATTTTCATTCCCTTTAGTTAAATTTCCATTCAGTAGTTTGCATTTTCAGTTAGATTCTTTCTGAAGACACCTTTTCATGTGTACTCCATATCATCAGAAATACATAAATTGATAATGTGATTCTTCAAACTGAATTTTTAATGGTTTATCAGTTTACTCATCACACGTGCAGTACTTTCTTTCTTAGCATTGTATTTGGGGAACCTCAGGTACCACTGGTTAAACGAGACATTTTATGACAGTGCCATAGAGCTGAAGCATCACCATCAAATAAAAATTAAAGAAAAATGCATCAAATTTCAGTGGAGAGGTTCAAAGGAAGCTACGAGGACTCCTGTGAGAAGTGAAATCATTTCATGTTATGCACACAGGAATGAAATCCACAGATATTAACACTTCATCACAATGTCAGAAAATCATATGAAAGACTTTTGTAAAATGAGACGTGTAACTAGGAACTTTCTATGGGGTTCTAGAAAAGGTCACATATGTCTGCTTTTAATCTTCTCTGCTGGGCTCATCCACATCTTATGGCATACTTGGAAGGACAGATATGATATCTCAAAAATGTTATTTTTTCAGACACTTGGTTTGGTCAGTAGCAGCTGCTGATGGGAGCAAATTGGTTAATGTGTTAAGAGTCCATATATACAAACTCCAGCTGTTTAAATTGTGTCAAACAAGTTCAGAATCTCCAAGAGTTAACAAGGGGGGGACATAATGGAGGACCTGATGCTTCGTTCTTAGAGAGCATTGTGTCAAATGCTGTGCACTCTCATGTTCCACTTGCAGCCATCTCCACAGCATCCTTCTGTTGTGCATAAAAAGCAGAACAAACTACCATAATTCATCTAAAGGTAATGCAGGAATGACTCGTGTCCCTATTTTCTCACTTGCATTAAAAAGTACAGTCTTCTGGTCATCTGGAATTGGATGAGGGCTTTCTGGACACAGGTGAAATAGGATTATGAACAGGTATGATGTAAAAGCAGGCAGACAGTGGCTGAGCAGAGCCCATGTGAAAAATGGGATAGGAAGGCTGTAAAGGTTTTTTTATAATTTCCTTCCTCCAGAACAACAACAACAACAAAAGAAAATAATGATGAACAGTGGAGCAGATTGCCTAAGAAAGAAGTGCAAAGAAAGGTGATTGACTTTGGAGAAGGAAAAAATAGTGTCTTTTGCTTTGGAAAAAACAGTTAAGGATGGCAACTGTCAGAAGAATAGACGGTATCAAATCTAATTAAGAAAAAACGCAGAACAACAGAAGTGACTAAAGATGGCAGTTAAGCAGAGGTACTGAAGATGTGCAATGCTTCAAGACACATAAAATCAACCTTTGAAAAGATGAAAAAGGCAAGGCTGCGTGTCTGATAGGAATAAAGTAAGATGTTGAGGTGAGTGGGGGACATTACTATTTCCAAAGTGTATAGTGAATTTTGTTCACCTTTATTGTCATATAAACTGTCTCTCGTGTACGTAATGTTCTAAAGAGAATGGCATTATTGTTTCTGCAAATTTATGGGCGTTACTCTGGAAAAGAAAGCATATAGGGGAAGAAATCACAACATTAGTCAAGGCAGTGAATACTGAGGGAGAGAATGTAAGAAGTATAGAATGAATAGAATTCTGAGAAACAAACTTGAAATGGTGAGGATAATATGTATATTAATCTACAGAATAAAACATTGTGTTAGACAGCTGCCACATGTATGGTTTATTAAATAGTGAAGTGCTAACATATTTAGGAGAATGATAGAGAAACAGCTCTCAGAACTGTTGCTGGAGCCTATGATATGCATAGAAAATGGTTCAGTAAAATAGGAATGAAGTCAGAGGCATAAGAAAAGAAAGTAAGAATGCTTTATGTTCCTGGAACATCCTCCCAAATGGCAAGCTGGGCAAGAAAATCGTAGACAGTGGATAAATTGATTTAGGCAAGACATTAAAAGGAAGTTTGGAGATTTTATAGCACAAATCCTGCCAGAAGGAAGTGAGGAGTGCTGTATGGAGGATATCTTCTGAGCGAAACTTCTTTTTCGTATGACATGATTGGTCATTTTCGAGACCATGAGTGGTGATGGAGTGCTCAAACTAACACAATGAAGTGCAGAGAAAACACACTCACTTTCTTTTTTTCTTGATGACTATTTATTACCTTCTACACTTCTCTGAAAATGACAAAACCACTGGCTGTCAATAAGATGTAATTAATATGAACAAGGGGAATTCATACAGAACATAAGCACTGACAGAATTTCAGAAATTCACTGGCTCCATAATTGTATTGTACTAACTGTAAAACTACTCTGTTTTAATTTGAAGTTCTTATTAACTTAAAAATGAATAATGATTATTTTTGTTCACATTCTATGCTATACAGAAATAGGGGCAATGACAGTAATAGATGGATCTGATTTTGACATCAAATATATTATACAACTGTAATTAGTATTTAATTGCAAAATTATATAAACTTTGAATTTAAGATTTTATCTAACTTGTCTCATTTGCAAGGAGACAAGTCAAAGTGGTATAGGAGCTTTTTGAAAGGTTACAGGACATATTTTACATATGGAGTGATATACAGAATGATTCCTGTCAGTGGATACTTTGGACTGCAAAACCAGCTCCAAAGCTCTTCAGACAAAATATACATACATACAAATATAAGAGATAAATGGCAGTGATACTCACAGCTCTGGTACAGCTGAACCTACTGAAGTTTCTAGATGTTTTAAAATTTACTTTGTTCAAATGTCACAAATACTTGAAAATATGTTAGGAATTTTTAGTGTTATACAGTATGGTTACAGTATTGATACTAAGCAGGGTTATATTGTTTGTTCTTTCACCTCATCTTCATACATTTTCATTGCCATCTTGCTGTGAAATGGATTTCTGAACAGTAATTAATGATCTCCCCTTTTCAAAATGTTTTCCTCTTTACAAACTTTAATGATAAATTTTACCCAAGTGAGCATTTCAGCATTAAAGTAATAACTAAGTAACTACTTAACTATGAAATCGGATACTGAGAAACTTTATGTTCACTATTTACATGATTAAAGAAGAGATTTTTAAATTATATTTTTCTGGATAGAAATGGTTACAAAGCATTAGAGTGTTAAGCTATATCAGGATTCATTCTTCAAGTACCTTAATTAATGATTTGTACCATGGAAAACTTCATTCTGGCCTCAGTGACCTTCTTCACAGAAGAATAATTTCAAATGGGTGATGATTTTCTTCAGGTAACAATTTGGGCAGTTTGGGTCTGTATGCTAACTCTCATAATATTTCTCTTTTTCATGGTTTGGGTCATTACACATTTTTTCCAGGCTTATAATATTTTTATAAACAAAAGCATATTGTAGAGAAGTACAGAGGAGATATTATTCTGAAGAGCTATTAGCCTTAACAGCCTCTTTTTAATTAGCTTTTAAAATTTTTTGCTTTCTTTAAGCTTTCTCAGCCAAAAAAAAAAAAGTTATATACCAGCATGTTCTCTCAGTAATCTGTTTTGCCAATAACCAGCAAAGCATGAACATGCCTTAGTTCTTCACTCAGATTATAGACTAGCTGAGGTTCCAGGTATCATTACTTAATGAAAGGCAGTCCAACATTAAAATCTCAGAATCTTTTATCTGTAGGTTTCAAAACTGTTACATTTATTGATGCTTTTCAACTTTACAGAAACTTAATGGAACTTACATTCCAAACCCATGCTGGTGCTTTTGAAAACACCTTCCATGGTCAGTAAATTAATGGGATTTCACTCGGTATATTAATTTTTCAATATAATTACAATCTTTTCTTATTAAGTATTCCAAGCAGGCAGAGGAAGAAGAGAGTTTGCTCGATAGCAGGGAAGTTGAATTCTATGAGTAAGTCTTCAACTACTTCACTCAGTGACGTTGGATGGTTACTGAACCGGCAGTTTTAAAATCCAGCAGCTAAAGAGAGGTACTAAAAATCACTTCAAGGAAAGATTTACATGGCCTGTAGGAGGCTCTGAATCAGCCCACAAATGGCTGATTAGTAAAATGTGCTGAATACTTGCACTAACTGCTGAAGTCAGCAACAGATGGAGGAGTTGGCATCTGTGGACGTAAGGCCACTCCTTCACATATCCAACTTTAGATATGTAAGCATGAGCATTTGAGCCTAAGCTTTGCATTCCAGCTTTTCAAACAGTGAAACAAGTCTTAAGGGAACCCTGTTCTCACGTGTTATAGTGAAAATGCTATTTCATTATTCATACATCAGCTGTGTCCCAGACAGCCCCACACACAAACAAACGCCAAACAGGCCCTTGGAGCGTCTGCTCCGCGGCAGTCCCAGCTCTCCCTTCCTGCCCCGCTGCAGCCTCCACACCCAGCTTCCAGCACCGGGCTCCCTTCCTGAGCAGCAACCGCCTTGATTCCCAAACCAGCCGCTTCACACCCACCCAAGAGCCCGGCCTCCTTGCCCAGCAATCTTTAACTATGTTGCTGCTCAGTCTTCTCCCCGAGTATCTCCCAGCCTCCCAACAGCCAAATTTTGTGTCCCATTCCATACCTGGGAACAGGAGAGCCATGCCACCGAGAAGGTTACCAGGATTTTCATCGTAAGAAAACAATTTACTTAATTTTTGGTAAGAGCAGGACTAAATAGGGTGAAATATTCCCTCTCTCTCATACACATGTGGACTCAGATAAATACACAAGGCCATGCAAAAAATATTGTTTTGCCCAGTGAATTCAAATCATACTGGAAATATTATGTCTGGAAATAATATTAGTATCTGCAACCATTAATCAAGGAAATTTGGGACTGGAAGATGGGGAAGGAGAGCTGGGTCTGGAAGTTTAGAAAGTGTTTGGACTATCCGGGAAAGACAACTGTTAAGTAAGATGAATAGGTGCACTGCCAGTTCTGCCTCTGAGGTAGAGAAACATATGCAAAATCATCATAGAAAAACAGGTAACTCCAGTGTTTGAATATTAGAAAGTAGCAAATTAATTAATATTACCCCAGAATATGATTAACGCTTTACTGGTAATTTGGAAACAACACCCAGCAGGAGTGTTTAGAAGTGTAAATTGAGTACCTATATATCACTAAAATATTCTGAGTATAACAGCATTTTTTTAATTTCAGTTCTAGTTGCATCAAAAGCTATTTAATACTAATGAAATAGTTAAAGTTAAGTTTTTCCCTTCTTTTTCTTGTGTGCTATAGTACAACAAAACAAATGAGTTTGCTAGTGCTCCATTTGAGTGCTTTGAAGAAACTGATATTATCTAGAACCACCTAATAAAACAGTGACTGCATATGCAGTACAAATAACAAGATAAGTATTATGTTGCCTTAGTGCATAAGTAAAGAATCCATTTTCTGACCATTTGCCACACAGACCATTTGCCTAATGAAATCACCCTTCCTTCCTCTTCAAAGTACTGCTTTGTATTACCATGGTTGGATGAAAATAGCCTTTTCACTGCCTCAAACCACTCTCTCTCCTTACCACAGTGCTCAAGCAGAGTGCAGATTCAGTCATACAGCCAGCCTGATGCTGAAATAAAAAATCCCATTGGATTCTCTGAGTGAAAGGTTCCACAACTGAATTTTGTGCAGTAGGCAAAATGGTATTAAACTCATATGCTGAATTCAACAGGGATATGCACTGTGCAGTTTGCTTGTATGCACCCATTGAAGGCAGTAAAAACAAGGCTTCATGACATAAACAAGCTCAGGGGAAATATTAGAGCACAAATTTTGCCCACAATCTCACTGGTAGTACATATATAACTACTGGGAAATCCCTACGCAAGGATGAAGAGGCTACATTCTGACCTTTTTGGGCATCTGCAATCTGAAAGCAATGGCATCACAGCGATTTAATACAGAAGAATAAATATCTTTGATTCCAGTATTAGTATCTGACAAAAATTATATAGCTTTTCCCAAGTACTTTTAGTGAATTTATTTTCTTTCTTGAATTTAAAATTAACAAACCTTGCCAGTCAGCTTTGAAAGATCATCTCCTCCCATTATCTGCATGTCTTGCATAGACTGATCATTCTGAAAGAAGAAAGATAAAACTTTGAAATTGGTTATAAGTGTATAAAATAAGAATATAAATGTTACCTTTTTTTAAAAATCTTGATTACTAGTCTTGGTTATGAATATTTTCTAATGCTTGTTAGTGTTGGTGTACAAGAAAACCACACTCTCATTTCTTCCTGCGGCTTCCTGCATCTCCTGGTTGTTTTTAAGCTAACATCAAACTCCAGGCTTTGCAGAACTAGAAAAGGTTGCATCTTTCTTTTTAAAATAGTGTTCCCTTGCTTGCTATTTCTTAATGTGACAAGTGTTGAGTAACATATTTATCCCTTTCAAAACGGGAGTACAGGAGCATCTCAACACTTGACCAAACACCTGTAAGCACATTCTTGGTTTGGAACAGGTTTTGGAAACACAGGCTAAATGTGCTTACATCTCAGCTCTTTTTGGAGGAATTCACTCCATTTTTTTAAGGGGAAAAAAAGCTTTGCAAAATTTATCACTTACTATCAAAAAATATTTTCAGTGTGTCATACAGTTTCCAGAGCTTTGTTTATTCTTTTTCAACTGATTCAAAGATAAAATCTTAGTGGTCAATTACTTAAATATGGCCAATCAGGTTGAACTAAACACAATAGAATAATATGTTTTGATTTTCCTATTAAAAATGGTATTTTTTTGAAAAAATCAGAATTTTTTTATTTTTGCTGGATATATTTTACAGACATTTCTAGTTGAAATTCTTTCTGATGGAAAATTCTCAACCAGCTCTAGCTCCAATTCATTATCAGCAGAACACGGAGTTAAGATCGCATAAGGGAGACATGTGGAAGCCCTACTTTTAAGGCAAGACAAAAGAGGCCTTAAAGAAAGTGGCAAATTAAAAAATACATGGTCATGGCCAGGCTATATGAACTTTTCAGAAAAGGCAAGAGCAGAAATAAGTATAGTTCATGTGGGTTTTTCGCCAAATTGATGCGTGTGCTAATCTAATCTTCCTACCCATAGGAAGATAGCATTAGTCCAATTTTAATAATAGCTGCAGTACCACAAAGTGACACTGTGGTTTACTGGTAACACCAGGAAGCTTCACCATTACAAACAACTGACAAAAACACAGTACGTGAATTCTCTGCTTTTATTTCATAAATCCAGTGCTCTGAAGTCAAATGTTTTTCCACAGGTAAATAGTGGACATCAGGACTTACAAGGTAGGTAAAGATCTACTGGACTAAGGGGTTTATAGCTCTTCTTCTTCCCCTCCCAAAGCAGGACAAGCAGAGGCAGCACTCGGAGGGTCAGAACTGCCCCCTGTGCAGATGGAACTGCACCTGCCCACACTCACAGCCCAGGTGGCAGAAGTTCAGGGACTTCCAAGCACCTTTGCTTGATCACAAGCAATCCTGGCAACCTCAGGAACTATTCGTGGTCCTCATGGGAATGGATTGTCTAAGTTAATACAGCCTTCCTGAGTAACTGTAAGCAAAGGTTGCAGAATTGCCCAGATGAAAACTTTGCATTCTGCAAAAGGCTCCCTGGCTTTTACTCAGACTCCACTCTCCACAAAACCCTCACTCCACAGCTTTGTCAGAGGTCCTTAGCAGTCATCGCTTTAAAAGACAGTTTTTAGACCTGCCTTCACTTTTTCTGCACTGGATCTGGGAGCTTTAGATAAATTTCATGCTGCTCTGATCCGTTTCCTGGGAAACAGAGCTAAAGCAGCAATGAAGGTTACATCCCATACAATTTCTAATATAAGTTTCAATATTTCTTTTACTTTTGTAAAAAAAAACAGAAAAAAAGCCCAAACAGCAACAAAGCAAGCAACTGATTTCCTCAGACGATTATTTTAAAACTAAATAAAAAGTGGAGATTGAGAAGATTTGAAGTTCAGGCTTAAAAGCATAAGTCTTTTGTTGTAAAGCGAGACAGGTCACTCTTCAAAAGTCAGGGATGTATTCAAGTCAAGACTATTATAAGACTATAAAAAGCAGATTGTTTCTAATATCTACCACAGCATGTGTAACCAAGGCACTGACAAAATATTTTTTCATTTCCAAATGAGAAAGTGTAGAATTTCATTAGCAACCAGCACACAAGAATTACTGAAGAGGCAGTTTGCCCTTAGCTGCTAGTTGAAAAAGAGAAAGAGAAAAGAGATAACAGTGAGGTGCAATGATTAATGAATTTATTTACTTTTCACTAAAAAAACCCCCTCTCTTTCAACAGTATTCACAGCAGCACTGTTTCCTTTGCATTTGGTATTTCTGGCTTCAGCTGAAAGGAAGATGCTGAAATAGCATCTTCATTGCTGGCAAGCAGCTAAGCAAACACAAAAGCCATTGAGAGCAGGGAGATCACAGCATCCCGTCAATCTCTGCATTCACACATCGGCTGTTGGGACACAACTGCACACATTTATGAAAATCCTGGTGTTCTGACTGGAGAACGAGTGCTGTCAGAGGACAAGGCTGAGTATTCCTGGTGCCTAAAAACCTTATCATTTTCTCTATGGTTTTTCTATACACAGTTCAGAACCCTCCAGCCAAGGTATTTTCAAAAAAAAAATAAAGAAATTCCTTGCATCACACTGGAGAGCAATTCTCTTGCTAAAAAAAAATAAATTCAGATCTTTGATTTTAATGCCATTTATAACTATCTATATTCATCACTTAACTCATGTTGTAAAATACATACCTGCCAAACAGCAAGGCTCAATACCACGGTGTGGCATTACCCTGATCATAACGTTCACATAGATAATTTGCACATTATGGTTACCATGGGAACCTCTCCGTGCATATTTCTGAGTTCTCAGTTCATAATCTCAAAATAACACTGCATTAAATGTTAAGTATAAAGTACAATGAATGTCAGGAAAGAAAAAAATCTGTTTCATTCAGTACCAATTAATGTCAATTCAGAACTGTTTGTTTAATTTTCACGGTTTTAAGTCATTCAGAGCTTCCTTCTTCCTTTGGGAGTTGTTCCAACTGATATAATTGAGTCTCTGAGATTTCTTATAAATACAGAAATATGAATTGAAGCTTCACTTTCTGTCTCCCAAAGTTCCTCAGTACTTGCTTTCTAAAATCCCTAAACCCTATCAACTCTCTTTTTTTTTTTTTAATATTTGACACTAAATATATTGGCTTGGATAGAGACAGCTCTAAATCACAGCATGTTTTGGTTAATGCAGCACAAAATTTATTGCAGCTGTTTCTGACAAGACGCGATGCGTTGTGACACATCCCCACACCTCATCCCAAGCTATATTCAATACTACATTTCTATTTTTTTTCTGTGCTTAATAAATCTGAATTTTCCAGCATAAATCTCAATTTCTTTGGTTGTAATTGCTGTGTTGTGGTTTTTCACTTGTTCATCTTTGTTGTACAATTTCATTTAATTCTAGGAATACTTGAGGAATTAAGGCAAGAATGTTATTTCCACCACCATTTTTCATGGCATACAAGACAAAACTTTTGCTTTCTATGTAGATTGGAAGTATACATATTTAAATTCCATCTATACTAAGTCATGTGTTTTGAACTGGGTGGGGCACAGAATTATTACATCTCTTTTACATCTCCTGAGATCAACACTTGGACATAGTTCAAGTTACAAGTGAAATGAGTTGGGTGGTCTCAGGAAAATTCATTATAAACAGCATTGCTCATCTGAAAATTGCACCAAACTGTGAACATCTGTTACTCTTCTGAAGAAACAGAATCTGGAATACATTAATAGTGGGCTCAGTGAAACAAAGATTCTTTAATGATGGCAAAAAAGTAGCTGTAACAGAACAGTTTAAATGCATAACTAAATTACAAAATATGGACACAAGGTCATTATCACATATCTAATTACTATGGCCTGCAGAGTTCATATGGAATTTCTTTTAAAAATGTGGTTACCTTTTTCTCCCAAAATTCATCAGGGAAACTCAAAACAAAGAAGAATGTGACCATCAGGCCTGTTCTATATTGCTTTTGTCCCCTTGGGTGATACAGCAGATCCTCCAACCTGAGAATTCCCATTAGAACAGCTCTTTCACTTCACACCTTCATTCCGTCTCCTACAACTGGGTTTTCCAGGAAGGTTTTGACCAAAAAGACATCAATGACAAACCATTCAGTTGTCCTTGGATCCTAGTATGGAACTAAATTGCTTTGCAACCTGCCTCCTGAGAAATATTTCAAAATAGGAGTATATTGGTTGAGGAAGTATCAGCATGGCATCTACATGATCTGTTAACCTATTTTGGCTAATAGGTGAAGTCAAACTGATATATAAAGTATAGGCTGTGAAATATCCTCACCGAATCAGCAGAAGTCGAGTGGTAGTACATAAGATGCTGTACTTAGAAGCAACAGTACACTTGAATCAATACAATTTTGGGTTTCTTCTCTCAAGAAAAACAGCTAAGAACAAAAGACTTCAAGGCTGTAGAACATGAGCTATCACAGTTTTCCTGGCAGGCAGCTAAAAGGACTATCCAGGCTTAAGTAGCAACATTCAGAGGGCAACTAGTAAGTACTCTTAAGCTGGAGACTTGTGCAAATGAGTGGGAATGATATGGATCACTTCCCAGTAAAGACTGGAAAGTTTGCCTTCCCTTCCCCAGAATCAAATGTATACCAAAGGCCAGACTGCAACCTCCGGGGTACACCCACATTCAAAACAGTCAAATGCCAGGTCACTGATATATTTTTAAGAGGTGCCTTGAATACCTTGCAAACAATCCAACAATGCTGAGCCAACTGAGAATCGAACTCAGTAAACCGGCACACGCCCACTGCCAGAACATCCCCTTTCCCACAGAGAAGTACAGGTACATGTGCACTGAAGCACTGACAGCTTTGTACATCTCTGAAAGCTTTAAAGCTGCCTTCCTGAGCTGACCACACCACTGACTGGTGCTGCACTGAGACTGGCCTTACTGCTATTGCCAGGATAACAGATGATAGCAAATTTTAAGCTGGTGTTGGTGTATATCTAGCAGAGTTCTAGTTACCACAATGTAAGATATATTTTACTTCTGCAGGGGTAGATCTATAACATAACTCATTTGAAGATTTACTTATTTTTTATTCTATTTCTTCCTTGTTGTTATTCCTTAACTAAAAGCTCCACCACTCAGGTTTGGAACTGCTTCAAATTCAGGCTAGTCTATCCAGTTCCAGGGAAGGCGAGAGTTTTGCAATGAGGAAGTTGGCTTTGGACAGAGAAAGACTAACAATGAACTTACTGACAGCAAGGTATTCCTTATCAGCTGACCTGTGGTAGCACCTGGGTATGTTCCCTCCCTACTGTAAAAGCAAGGCAGGTCATTCAGCTTAAACAGCATTCTGGGAAACAGTAAGTTATTAAACTTAATACATGGAATTGTTTGCAATCATCTGTTCAGACATTCAGTAATTTTTTGTGTACCAGGACTCCTGTATGCCTTCTCTGTATTTAATCCAAGGAAGGTAAGGTATCTTAAAAAAGGGCCAAACTGTCATAAATTGAAGTAGAAAGTTAACTTCACTAATAAGGATTATAGACAATAAATTATTTCATTTTTAAATTTCTGACTTTGTAATTAAATTTTATATACTTGCTTAGCATTGGTTAAATGGGTTATTTCGTTTAAGAATGAGGCAGTAAGATCGCAGCGCTACATATAACCAACCATATGGCACAAACAGCACCCGAACACTCAAAAAGATCAGCAAGAACTGAAATCGAGAACATATGATAACAAAGATTTTGACTTGTATGTGTATCAGAAACACAATAAATCCTCAAAACTCAGGTTAGTTTCCACAGACTGTAGTCTGAGATTTCCTTGTACTCTAGCTTATTTTTATTCTCTAAGATAATATTTAAAACATAGAAATTTAATCTGTGTATGTTCCACGATGAGAAAAGGTACTAACAATTTTACAGGGCTCTTCACTCATGTAAGGTAAGGTTCACATCACATAATTTTTCTCCAGAGAAGGGAAGCAAGTAAATTTTAGAACTTACAGGTAAAAGAAAAATTTAGGAAGCACACCCTCCAGAACTGCCATAATCCTACTCAGGCACTCCTTTTGGGCTGCCAGGAGGCATTGCTAAGGGTGTCTACCTTTTGTGATGATAACGTAATACCAGCCCACACTCTTGGAATAACAGACTTGAGATGCTTTTCCTCCTCAGCTCCATAAGCTAAAGAGTGTATGGAAAATCTTCCTCCTGCTATGGTAATGCAAAAATCATTAAGATCATCAACCATGCTATGGCCAACTCTACTGGACTCAGGTGGGAAAATGTCAGTTTGGATTCAAGTCCACAATAACTGGAGTATCTGTCTTTTGCCCAATTATTGTTTAGCATTAAATGCACGAACATTACAGCAGTGGAACTAGAAGTCGTGTTTCCCAGCCTCAACAGAGGACCTTAGCATGCCAGCTGAGACACTTCTAGATCCACATGTATGATCTTACCCCATTTTTTAAACTGTATTGGAAATTAATGATCAAAAGTGCATGAACAGTGTGAAAAGTCATATCGTGAGTTTGTAGCTCTGTACTAAAAAACCTGCCCACTTGGTGATTCTGCAAGCACAAGAGAAAACAGCTTTCTCTAGAATAAGCACAAAGTGCTAACCTTCTGACCCTGACTATGATTAGTTCCTAGGAGCCGGTGATAAAAGGGAGATAGAAGAAAAATCTTGAACTTTGTCAAATAGCCACAGGCTGAGAAAACAGGTAAATAGGTGTAAGCAAATTCACAGGAGATGAGTCTGATAAAAACCTCAAATGCTTAGTCCCTTCCAGCAATCTGGAGCTTAGTGTATCATTGACTCTCTCAACTCAGTAGCACTCTCTTCCATACCACTGTGTTTAGTCCCCTGGCTAATGACAACTTGGAAACTTTTAACAGCGCACACATTCTTTGTGAATTTTCTTGCAAGGTTGTTTTATAGTGTCCCTTCTTTATTTAAATATTTTAACTTCTGTTAAACGTCTGTCTATCAAATGAGGAGGGAAAAGATTTTGTGCCTGTCACACAGATCAGCACTGCAATTACAGAGGAGTTCCTGTTCCTGCCATATTCCTTCAGAGTAACCCTTTTGGTTTACGCCTTACAGCCCCGCTGGGGTGTGACACTCCACGAGCACTACACATGTTGTGATCTGTTTTAAGAAACAGCATTTCAGATGCCAGTAAAAGGGAGTCATCAAATTCCTTGAGAAAAATTAGAACCCTCTGGCTTCTTTTAATTAATTATGCCCCATTTCAGATCTTAATACGAAAAACTCACATATTAAATGGTACTGCTAGCATCCAAATAATGTGATATTCTTCCAATGCATAAACATGTCACAGTACTTTCAAACTCATCGGATCTTATTTTTACAACAGGATTTACAACCATTTAGTTCTGGACCTTTCTAACACGCAAGATCCTATCTCCCTGTCACTGTAAAATCTGTGAAGCAGGATGACATATAGTATTGCTGCAAATGCCATAACTTAGGAGTAGCTTAGTGTATTTTTGGCAGAATATGAAACAAAACATTTTACTAAAACTAAACTTCAATTTTTTAGGCTTTACAAGAAACCACTGCTTTACAACAAATATTGTATCCGGGGGAATCTAATACTTTGAAAACATGAACAGTTGGACACTTCTAATAAAATCTCCTTGATGCTTTGAATCTGTTCTAGAAGTGACCAGTTTAACAACATCTACAGTCTTAAATGTTAAGATGTTCCAGGAACCTGGATTGCTTAAAAATACCAAAGATTTACGCTCACAAAACCCCCCATATTAAAAAACTTCAAGAAAAAGGAACTTCAGACCTAAAACTCCATTTTTACATAGTAGCTGTACCCTAGGCAATACAGTGTAATCCAAGACATTTATTTCAAATTAGAAGATGTTTTTCAAAAAAACCCATTACAGCTTGTAAGAAAAAGGTGATCCTGGGGGAGACAAATTTCTCAAAAAATATTAGAAAATACCTCTATGGAGTTTACATTAGATCTGAAATCCAGAAGAACACAGTACCAACCCACAATGTATGAAAACTAATTTATTTTTCATTTAAAAAAATAATTCCATAGCTAAAAATCATATATCAGTATGAAGGAACGTATTACCTAAACTGGAAAAAATAGATAAAAATTAAAAGTATCTTGAAAAAGCATGTAGCTACTTGCTTTAATATGCCCCATAAATGCTTTAAAACAATACTTTGATACTTCTGAAAAGCTGTAGGACAGCTCGGTATCACTCTGCCTTCACTGCCACACCTGCTCTAGTTCTGTCCCCATGGCAATCAGGCCACTTCCTACTCAGTTCTCCCTCCGCTGAGTTGTTTGGTTCCCCCAAATCTTTCATGTGTGAGTCATTGAAACACTTACTCATACTTTAAAAAAATCAATAAGAATTCAGATGGTGCTAACATATTCAAGTGATGTGTAGGTGTGTTATCTGATGCATGCAGTTACAAAGATCATCCTCTATGAGTAAGTTTTACATTAGAGATAAACTTGATAAACTGACTGTATGATAGACTTATTATGACCTTTCCTGAACTATGTTCACAAGTTAACACCTACTTGCAATAGAAGTAGCATCCCGAGCCCCTAAGCAGTCTCCAACAGCAAAATACTGTCTGTTTTATTTTAAATAAAACACTTTCTTTGAGCAAGAACTGAATTAAGGCTCTCATACCTCACAACTCTGCCATTGTGTTAAATGGAAGCCGTAGATGCCATGTAGGTGAAAGGAGACCATCTGCCTCCAGACGTAAGAAGTTTCAAGATTCTGACTTTTAAGTTCATGTTTTATTCCATATAGTATGACCTTCTTCAGTTTATCTTAGAATACTGTGATAACTAGGCTGGTTCATGAAAGTAACTAAGGTTGAAATACCCACGCTCCTTCTGATACTTTTGAGGAGCATCTCTCAGGTAAAGCAGAAGGTGAGTCTGAGGCTTGCACACAGGGTAGTAAGGATCCCTTGACTATGGGCAGACTCCTTTTTCCAGCAAGAACTGCGCTGACTAAAGAAGTTACTGCCCACAAGCTGTCCCCAGCTGCTTGTAAGTGTCCCTCTGGCAGGGGTTACTGAGATGCATGTGTGCATCTGGGTCACTAAAAATGAATCCAGCAAGCTCAAGCAGTCCAAATAGAAAGTCTCCCATAAGTGGTGTCATCTGGGCTGAAACACGGAGTGCTCAGAAGCAGCTGAGCTGGCCCCTGTGATTGCCTGGAGGGCACTGCAGTCCCTGAAGAATGAACTGGAAACGGTCACTGTTCCAGCCAGTGCAGATGCAATCAGAAGAGACACCCACCTCCAGTGTCTGAGTTTTCATACCAAGCCACCGACTGTCTGTACCTGATGTACAGATTAATCTGGCAGGAGAGTTTACTCTCAAAGTGCCTGAAATGTGCTGCTACTCTTGTAACACCACCCACAATTTAACCACAGAGACTGACATTCTTCTCATTACATTTTTGTGAATCTCTTTTAAAGATTCATCCGCTAGCTGCAAGAATAAGCTTTTGGGATGACTTCCACTACTAACACATTTTCAGCTATTTCTCTGAAAAGTTTGAGTGTCTCTGAGGCTGATATTTTGCAGTAAGACTGCTGCATGCTGATGTGGTTTTTTGCTTCTTTCATGAAAAATATTCTATTTTTAAACCAGTCTTAACACTTGAAAAAGGAACATTTGGACACAGTTTGGAGAACTGTGAATTGTAGAATCTCCAAACGTCCAATTCACAAAAAATATGATCTGTTTCCACTGTTCATCACCTTCTTAACCATCTCAAGTCTTACTAAGTTTCAGAAAATACCTGAAGCATAGGAGATACAGACAGAACATCAATGCCTGCTTAAGATTTGGGAGCGTCTTTGGCTTGAAGCTGTAAAAGACCTTTTGCTCACTTGTTTTAGCAGGTTTGAGCACCTCACGGAACTTTCACTCAAAAAGATACTACTACTTTGAGATGTAAATGCCATTTTGTCCATTCATAGACATGGAAAGTGCACAGAGATAAAATCCCTTTGGCAATTCCTTTTGGCAAAATAGGAGGAGATCTCCCAAATTTCTCATCATTAACTTGCCCATAGGACATCTCTCTGACAGCACCAAAAATATATTTCATATTTCTCAGAACATATTTCTCAGAACAGCAACAACTCTAAGGTCTAGATCCTTGACACTGGTAGCTTCTATGGACTAAATTATGTCATGTTTCTGCTTCCCATTAGCACCTAAAACTATATCATGCTGCAAAATTCTCTGTAAAGTTGTTCACTGTCTACAGTGCTGACTGCTAGACATACCTCTGAAAAAAGTTAAGAGTATATTTTAGTTTTTGAATGTCTAGCACACACACAACCTCTCTCCAAATTAAATAAACCACAAGTTACTAATTTTCAAATCAAACCACATTTTGCCTACACTGAAGTTATTTATTTGCAGGTCAAATTTATAAGTCACAGATAATTTGGAGTTCAGTCCTGTGAAATTATGGTAGAACTCGGCTTTAAAGTTGACAGGAATTCATTCTATCAGGTAGGCTCCAATTTGTAATTCTTCCATGGCTACTCAGCATCAAGAAGATGATGCAGTCATCAGCTAAACTGCATACATGAAGCAAAATAAAGGGAACTCACAACCGGCCCAAGAGAAAACCTGTTAGTACAAAAACTAATGTGAATTCTCTTTCATCTCAGGATGTAACATTTTCCTCAGGAGATCATAAGTTGCATTTTCCTGTGTGACACAGCAATGGAGATAAACAATCATTGTAACACTGGCATAGAGTCTGGGTATAGACTTGAATCACTAAATGCAAGCAAGACAGTTTTTTCTTCTGTGTTGTTAAATTAATACAACCATTTTGAGGTTACTTGCTTTTTCAGGGTCATCATTTCAACATACTATTTTTAAATGCAAAGTTCATAGTGATCTTAAGAAAGTCAAGTTACATACAATAAAATTATACTGAATAAGAATAGGGTATTATGAAAATCAGGACTGTACATTTTATACCACTCTGATTATAGTCTGATGCTTCATGCTGTTGAGTCCTTTAGGAATTAAGTACACTCATTTGGTGTGTGATAAGGAAACCAGCATGGCAGAAAAATAAATTGTTTTACTACATTTACCAAGCTTTCAACTTACTCATTATAAAATCCCTCTGTTTCCTTACTCCTGCAGTAGAGAGATTTAGCAAAACTATTTACTGAGATGGCTTCATATAGCAAAAACATTCAGATTTCTACTAAACAGTGATTGTTTTGTTGCTTGTTTTCAGATTCTTGCAGCACTAATAGTCCTGTTTATGCCAAGACTAATAACCAACAGTTGTAAATATGTTTCAAACAACTGGAGGCTGAAGAGGAAACAGATCATATCAATGGATTTGTTTGTGAACAGAATTCAATGCAGGCATTGTGCACGGATTACAATTCAGCAGTCACATTTTTACATTTTTTCTATTTGTTATGTTCTGGAAACCATAAATAATGTACTCATTTTAAAGAATTACATGAATTGACCAAATCCACATAATCCTCTGGAAGTTCATTCATATTTGGAGCATCAAACACATCTCTGGGCAAGCTGTTCCAGTGCCTCACCAACTTCATCATAAAAAAAGATCTCCCTTATATCTAGTCTAAACCTATCCTCTTTCAATTTAAAGGCATTTCCCTTTGTCCTATCATTCCATGGCCTTGTAAATATCCCTCTTCACCTTTCTTGTAGGCCCCTTTGAGGTACTGGCCATCTGCTCTAAGGTCTCCCCAAAGCCTTCTCTTCTCCTGGCTGAGTAACCCCAACTGAATCAGCCTGTCTTCCCAGGAGAGGTGCTCCAGACCTGTGATCATCTATGGAGCCCTCCTCCAGACTCCCTCCAACAGATCCATGTCTTTGCTGTACAGAGGACTCCAGGGCTGGATGCAATACTCCAGCTGGAGTCCCCAAGTAATTCAAAGTAACAGAGTTTGTTATAACAATGTAATTTCAAAATAACAGAGATGGCTGGTCTTCTGCCACTTTAGTCCACACATATAACCAAAGAAATCACAAAAGACTTAAGGAAAAGCAACAATCTCATTCCTAGTTTACCTCTCCATGGTTTCAGTGAAAAAAGGTTATGCCACCAAGATTCACTTGCCCTTCCCCAATACGTGACCTTTACTATCATACCTTTTTTATAAAATACAGTAATTAGGATAATTAGATAAATATCTATGGATAACCATATGGGAATACTAAACATTTCACAAGAACAGGTGGCAATGCATGTAGAAAGCACACTGGTCTGCCTAATAAAAGTGTGTCTACATGATGCTTCCTATCATCAGTCCCCACCACCAGTTTCAACAATGACTCTTATGATTCCTTCTCTTTTTAGCTTCCATCATCTATCCACTAAAGAAGTCTTAATTCACATGCATTTATCTTCTCTTCTATCGAGAGGTTGCTGAGAACTTCTCAAGAAAGTCTGCATATTTCCTCTACCTCTTCTTAATTTTTTCAATTCCATTTAAAAATTGAGGTTTGACTTAAAGATCACATTTGGCATAGCCATGGAACAGGATTAGGTGATATTGTTGCATCTCTTAGTAGGGGATTAGACTTGCTAAGCCAAAACATCCTCTTCTGTCTCAAGCTGTAATTCAACCTTTACCTTTCCAGCTTGTCCTAAATTGTCTCTTCCACACTGAACAAAGAGAAGCTCTAATTATTGTTTACGAACAGTCTACTCCTTCTGCTACACTTCTTACAGAATGTTTTTTTACTAAAACATATCCTTTTCAGCCCTTCTCTTTATGACATCCACATCCTTCTATTTTTTTGTTCACTCTCTCTTTTGGTTCATCCTCAAACATTCATCCTTGTCTAGTCCCATCATTTAATTCAAAACACCCTAGTAAAACATCTTCCTAATTTCTCTGTTGTACTGCCCTCTGGATTCTCCTTAATTAGCTCTTTAATCTCCTGAAGTTATCAATATCACAAATGTATTACAGAATTTCTGGATCCACCATCTCCTGCCAGGGTCACATTCTCCTTAGATGACATTCCCCAACTCAACTTCTTCCACCATTAATTTTCATCCTTGACTTCAACATACCATGCTTCTGAAAATAATTTTGAATTCTCCTTTCAATCTGAAACCCTTACCCCTTTTCAACTTCAGAACTCTGGTTCCCTGTGGAGGAACAATCACTCAGGAAAAAATTCAGTATGGTAAAAATAGAGTAAATTTTATTCATCCGGTTTTAAATTCAAAAATCTCTTCAGTCAATTCCACTGTTCTTGGCTTATATTAAAATCCAATATCTTAGAATTTACCATCTAAAAAGGTGCTAAATTCTATCAGTTCTCATGTCAGTGTTTCCAGAATACAGTGTTTTACCCTAAAACTTGGCATGTATCTTTCTATATATTCATCACATTTCACGTGAGGACTACTGTAGTGCTTCTTGCTCTACCCACTCTACTTCTTGCCTTGCTTCTCTTGAGTTCATTCAAAAAAGTGTATGTTTTCTCTTCTCTGCCTCTTAAAACTCAGAGCTGCTGCTTCTCATTCAGATTTCCACCTGGAAAATGGATTCGATTTTCCTCTCCAGCTACTTCTTGACTCTTATCCTTAACTCTCTACATGATGCTTCCTATCTATTTACTCCTGAAATCATATTTTCTAACTCTCATCTTGGTGCTTTCTTTTAATCTGCCCCTTGTGAAATACAGGAAAGTTTCTCACAAAAATGTAAAAACTCGCATTTGAAAATGTAAAAAAGGCACATATGACAGTATTTTGCAAAACAGATAAAACCCTCCTGATTATGGAAGTACAAGTAGCCACTCATCTCATTAATATCCAGAGAATCTAAATGTACTGTGCTTTTTTTTAATCAATTCATTTGCATGAAGAAATCTAACAAAGAAGATCCATGCCCAGCTTTCAGCTACTTAATCCGAAAGCAGATCCTAACGTACTAATTAAGTCTAAATTCTAAAGTCTAAATTCTGTAATATTATGACAGGTTTGAAAAACAAAGAGCCATATAAAACAGGTCATGTTTGCAATCTCCTTTTCCTGTAATCATGTCTGTATGCCAACCAGCAAAGTACAACACTCTCCACTGATACTTGATAATTAAGGTGTACTTTCACTGATGCCAAGATCTGACTCTGGGTCACAATTACAGCCCAGTTTTGCTATCCTGTTGAACCAAGAAACCCCACTTTGAATTACAACCCCTAAAAATCGACTAACCTTTCAATATTGAAGCTGGAATGAGACAATACAAAAATCCCACGAGTTTGAGCTGAAATTAGTTGCTGGATTTAAACAGCTGGAGGGGGAAAGGGAGACATGTCTGAAGTAAGGATATTGAGAGCAGCAGGACTCCCTTCAGGAGAGAAAGAGAGAACAGTTAGTAAAAGGAAGCAGGATAAATAATGTGAGAAGAACAGTGTCTATAAAATGAAAAAGGGATAAAAAGAGAGAGCAGCAATAAGTCTTACTAGAAAGTGGAACAGAAAACACAAAGGAAAGCAAAGGAGTGGAACTGGTGATGCTCCAAGATTTTAAGCAGACTCTTATCTCTAAAGCTGTAATTATTGCCTCTGATTAAAGTGTAAAACACTGAGAAAGATATGTTATTACAGAATAAACTAACATGGGCGATTTGGGAGTTTCATATAAGGCTGGGATAAAGAGTCACTCAGACTAGGTACAGCGAGTTCCTCAAGTGTTCTGAGCCCAGCTGTGTTGACAAGGGAACATTCTCCAAAACCTGCAATTGCACAGGACACAACAGTAACTCAGGATGCAAAGGATGGCAGGTAGTGGCACTGGTACTTTAGTCAGCATTACATTTATGCATAGCTCATGGACTGCATCTACCAACATTAATGTAATTTCAAATTTCTACTGCAGTGTCTTTCAGCTTCTGAAGACCCGACAGGTATCAAGCACTGATCCAAGCACTAAATCAAGGATAGCTTCAGCCTCTAAATACATGACACCTCTTTGGAAGTACATATAAGAAAAAAGAATATATTTTCAAAAAATGAGATGCAGGCATTAGTTCTTGGGAAGGTGCTACCTTTCTGATACAGCATGAGGTTAGGACCCAAAATATGCACAGCCACTAAATGCTAAGACCATCTAGGATTTAGTATTGGTAATTGCACCCTTGCGTAATAAAATTCTTAGTGCTGTTTCAGCTTGATATAACATGCTTTTACATTATTTCCTAAGCTAAAGATGTGAAGATTTCCACACTTTTGCAGTAGGCATCTTCTGCCACTCATTGGTTATGAGTTAAAATGGCTAATAAGATTTGACCCCAAGGAAAAAAAATTTAGAACCAGGATATCTTCATACTGGATAAAAGATAACCCCATAGGAAAAGCATGTGCATTACCTATATGCCAGATGCAAAATAAAACCCAATTTAAATAATTCAACTATTTGCTCAGCAGTGTTACTGAAGTGCTGTCGTAACTACACAAAAAAAACTTGAGTAAAATTTCCATGTGCCATTATGTGAGACAAACATTACAATTTATTAATTATTTCTGTAATACTGCTGAATACCTATGAAATAACTAATATTAGTATTTCACACGTGCTTCATAGAACTAATTCTTGAAAGAGAAGTCCCAGGACCAAATCCTAACCAAATGGCTACAAAGGTTCTCATTCACTTTTTTTTCCACAATGAAAAAAAGTCAGACTGGATCTGTGAAAGTTAGGAAAAGTTTACAGTCACTGGGGTCAGAAGAAAATGCCAGCCAACAAACTGTGGAAAGGATGTAGAGTTATTGTGGGAACTACTGGACATAGCAAGTTGCATTTCTGCAAGATACCATTTTATCACTCCATTTATTTAGTGTACTTCCTCAGACCTTTCTACAACATCTCATAGAAGTGCTTCCTCACCATGAAACGTACACTGCAAGGTAGAATGTAAATTTATAACTTTTACAATGAGAAATTGTAATTATAGGTTCTAAAAAAATGCTGGTCATCTCACTATCATATCCTCACTGATGCAGATGAATCATTATTGCATAATTTCCTCTGAAGATAACAGGAGGTCTTGATGATTACTTCAACACTGGATTTGATTCAATGGCTTGTTTCATTTTCTTGTAGAACACTATCATCATCTGGTGGTATATTTTGCTACTATGTAAACTGCATGCTATGAAGATGAAAGCATTTCATTTACTTAGCATTAAACATTTAGAAGACACAGATTTACCACCTTGCAGTTATGCCAAACTATGTGGGGGTGGAAAATGCAATAGCATGAAATTAACTTGACAGAACTGCTGAGGATTTTGAGAACAAACAAGATGTCGACATTTTACATGAACGAAATTTGAATACTTCTCTGTCCAGAAGTAAAAGACAGACTAAATAAAACAATAGAGCTCAAGGATGCTTCATATCCTCATTCATACTGTCTACAAAGTATAAGGGATACGAGTTCTTAAAGAAAACTCCACAGGTCTTACAAACAAAAGTATTTTTCACATAGTTTTTATTATAATTGGAGGTGGAGATCTCATATGCAAAACCCAATTATTTATTATGACTTTCAACCAGAATCTACATAAATCAGTTGTTGACTTACGTGGTAACTTTTCAGTCTAACAAAATCGACTTTCATGGAGATGAACCTTTCTGAATTTCTGCTAAGATTTTTAATGTGCTCCACAAGATCAGCACAGAACTTGTAGCCACCTTTGAGGACACAGAGAACCACAATATCATTGTCTCCAATGTCTTGCACAATATCTTTGGCCAGTCGTTCTGTCCTGGGCAAAAAAAAAAAATTAAGGATAAAGTAAGATTAGATGCAGATGCTCTAAGTTCATGGTATGCTTTACAAACACACACTATGGTGAGTATAAAGCTTGACTGACATTATTCAAGTATCTTGCCTTCACAGAATCACAGAGTCATTCAGGTTGGAAAAGACCTTCAAGATCATCGAGTCCACCCTTTGATCACCACAATGTCAGCTAGACCATAACAGTAAGTGCCATGTCCAGTCATTTCTTGAACACCTCCAGGAATGGTGATTCTACCACCTTCCGAGACAGNGATCATCGAGTCCACTCTTTGACTGATCATCACAATGCCAGCTAGACCACAACAGTAAGTGGTCTGTAAGGAATGACATGTCCAGTCATTCCTTGAACACCTCCAGGAATGGTGATTCTACCACCTTCTGAGACAGCCCATTCCAATGCTAGACTGGGTTTGGATCCAGCTCACAGAAGGCAGACACAGAGTGATGGATGCATGATGCAAAGCACTTAAAACTGGTTAACCTTAAATGCATAAATTCCACAGCTATACAAACAGGAGCTACACATCTCAGCATACTTAGGGCTCATAAATATGTCAGAGACTTGAGAGAAAAGAATGTGAGCTAGCCTTCCATTTTACCTCACAGGAATTATCACTATGAAATACACCTGTACAAACCCCTAACTTGTTATGTTACTTACTGCACAAGAACAACAAATTAAGTGAAAGAGAGGGAAGAGAATTATTTGAAATATTTCACACTGATTGGCTTTGGGAGATGCTCTCTCTACAATTTTAATAAAAATATACATAAATACTAGAAAGAAATAGAGCATCAGTCAAAAGCTTACAAAGAGTGTATATATTATCACTATCTTGTACAGCTCACTGTTTTATACGCAGAAATGAAGAGTGCAAAGAGCTTCAGTGACTTGTTCAAGGTCACACACAGGCAAATAATCGAGCCAATGCTCCAATGAACCCGCAACTGTGGGGTTCCCAACAAAACTTGTCTTCCTTTGACAATTCTGCATTGCAAACACAATATGGCAGATGACTGGAAACAAAAGACACATTTCTGCCATGCAATGCTACATACATTTTCAAGATAAAAATAATAAATATGAATCTTAATAATAAATGTAAATAATAAATATTAACCTTAAAGACAGCATTCCTAGACCTACAATAGGCTACTGGATAATCTCTAGATGTAATGCAGTATCAACAGAAAACTTAACAGTGTCATTTGATGTTTGGAGGAAAAACAGCTCAGTGCATTATATTCTGTAAACACGCTGGAAAATTCTTTGATAGCTCTCTGAATTAGATTAGTAGTTTCAATGAGAGTGGACTTGTTGACAGGATGCAATTTATTAAATAATCCTATCATTTATCCCGTGTCTTTCATTATTACATTTTTCAGGTTTGTCTGGCTTTTCCTTTCTCTACCAACTGTAATACAGAAATCAATTTGCCACTACATAAATACATTGATTGAACTGTACTGAAATCTGTGCATGGAGCGGAGAAGAATAAGCTCCAGACTGAAGATAATATACTAAGTATGAGAAACGGCTGTTGCTTCATTTCCATGTCTTTGTATTTTTAATGCTTTAGTAAATTCCATAGAGCAATAATTAGTATACTTTTGATTTGAGAAATAGAAGATATTAGAAATATTAGATCATCTCATTTGATCTGAAATATATAATTCCTTTCAGTGTTGTAAGAATGAGGATGACTCACTTTACTGAAGATTAATAAAATAGTCTTTAATCATCTTTTATCAAGTCTGAGAATCATGGGGAAACCTCTCATTAAGAAACATTTCTTTGATGAATTTTTATTTTTTATATTATTCCTCAGATTGTTTGGAGCCAAAATTTCCAAGAATTCCAAAGACTACTTTGTATGTTAAAAGCGTGTGAACTCCAGCACAGCACTAATGTAGTAAAAATGTACTAATTTAAATTTCTAAATAAAAATATCCAAGTTTTTAACTTATAATATTTTAGGACAAAGATTATACACACACTGTGTATGGATGACAGCCTTTATAAAAAAGGACAGTACTACTGACCAAACCATTTATTTAGTGACATTCAAACTCCACATACCTGTCAACAATAATGCCGTGAGGTATGAGCACGTATTCCAGATCTCCATAGTAGTGCTGAGGATAAGTGAACAAATCCAGACTGTATCCAGGCCAATCGTCTGAAATCTGAATATCAAACAGTGCTGTCAAGAACACTTCATGGTGTTTGACATTATGTAACTTATACAAAATCAGCATTCTAGTACACTCTAATGGATGAATTCACTGTATGCCATACTTTCTTCCAGTTACAATTTCCTATTTTGCTTTTCCCATTAATTATTTTGCTTCTCAGTGTATCTCAGAAATCAAATGCTACAGTATTTTCCCCACAGAATGTGGGAAATTTCACCTGAAATTACAAACAACTAGATGGACAAAGGAAATATTTAGTACTAAACTAGTGGCAAAAAGTAAGTTTCTAAGAACTTTCAAACTCAAAATGCCAGTAAGAAGGGATTCTCCAATAGGAGATTCAGACTGTGGAATTAAAAGTCATAAAATTCTATATTAAAATTGTACATTTCTAGCTTAGAATTACTTAAACATCATAAATAAATAAATAAATAAATATTCTACAGATGAAACAGCACACATGGAGAATAATTTATGTGGTTCATGGATATCTGTACAAATCAGTGAAAAACTGTACTTCTTGCCAAAGGTGAGGTTCTTAATTAAGGTGTCATCAAAGATAAATGATTACAAAATGTTTGTATCTCACCTCACTATCAAACTAGTCTGTAAATCCATATATTTACAGAAAAAAACATTTCACAGACTTAATAGACATTGATTTTCTAAGTGTCAGAATACAAAGATTAGATCTCACAGCATACAAGGGTAGTAGAGATTAAGGTCAAAAATTAGCCAACAGTTGAAGGCTTCAGAAAGCTACAAATGCAAAGTCACCAGCAGAAAAAATAAACAAACTCAAAAAAAAAAAAATTTCCCTACTCCTTATGAAAGACAAGACCTGCAGGTTCACAAGGAATCTTGACATCATTACAAAGCTTTTCTTCAATACTTGTTCAGGATAAAAAGCGACACCTAATAGGTTTTCTTTGCAATCATATTCCTCAAGTCACATATGGTCTTTCTACGGTTTGGCTGCAGGAGTCTTGAGTAAAAGGAGAAATGGTGACAAACTTGCCATTGTGCAGTGCATGTCTCAGTGGCATTTTTGCTGCAGATAGTCTTTAAAGGACCATCACTGAAACTAACCTCTGCTTACCATTTCACGGTAGACAATAAACTGGTGCTCACAAATATTTTGGCTAAGATAACATATTTGATGTTGAGCTGTTCCTCCACATCCGCTCCTCTTTAATTCAGGCACAGCTCTGCCTCATGCTGTACTGGAACAGTATTCTGCCTTGTGGATTTTCGTTTGCTTGGGGGCTTTTTTTGCATATTCATTGACAGCTACAGACACCTTGACTGGTATGTTTTCTTAACTCTACCCAAAAATTTCTGCATCAAAAAATGTTATTCGTTGGCAACTGCTGCTGAATGTTTGCCCATCGAGGGCATGACTGGGAGATCACTGGAATCAATGAAAGCTTTTCCCCTGACTTACACAAGCCTTGAAACTACACAAAAGAAAAAAAGTTACTAAGTTGTGTTCCTCATTTCCATAGAAACAGGAGATTATAAATATCCTTCTTGGCAAAGTTTTTAATTAGAGTCAAATCTTGCTCCAAAAACACTGCTGTAGACGGCCTGGAAAGACTATTTTCCCATCTACTTTTTCAGTGCATAGTGGGGGCTGAAACTTTTTAAACATTTTGTAGCAATGAATGGTCTGTTCAAAAGCATTTTAATGCAAACTGAAACAATTTCATTAAGTGTTACAAACACCCACTAGCAACCCCTGTCAGTGTTGCTAACTTCTGCATTCTTGTCAAATTGCAAGGTTTCAAGTGTGATGCAGAACATCGAACGAAATGGATAGAAACTGCTTCAGGATTCATACAAACCAATAACTTAGGTTACAGTAAGTCCTTTATGAAATAAGATCAGAATGAAATTTTGATTCTCCCATTTATCTTTCTGGTTCTCTAGAATAGCAGAGCATAAACGGCATAACGCTGCAATAATATTGAAGTTCTTGTTTACAAGTGCTTGCTGGCATTTGACAAATGAGATGAAATTCACATGTACTTTCAAATTAACTATTTGTCTAATATAATAAGCCTATTTCATATTCTTCTTTCTTTTAAACAGGCACTTCCCAACTTAGAAATTGTTGGGAACAATTTCTTAGAACAACTCTTAGAAATTCTCATTTATCCTAAAGCCAGTCACAGTGTTATGCTATAAGACAATTTTCGAGTACCTGTAAATTCTTATTACTATTCTGTTTGGGAATTTAAAAAGACCTTAAAAATTTGAAGGAAAAAATTCTGATTTTTTCAGAAAAAAAGCAATATTCAACTAGATAAGTAAATAAATATTCTAAATACATTGGCACACTGGTGTGTAAAAGAAAGTCCTACAGTGAAAGAAAGACCTACTTTTAAAGTTCAGGCTTTGCATGTTTGAATAGCCTGGCAGATATTCTTCAGTCAGTCTTTAAAAAGTTGATGTGAATGGATACAAAAAGGAATACAAAGACATGGCAAAAGTGTTCCCTTGAGGCCTAAGAGAGAAGCTGAAGACATTCCATTGCAACATCTTCGGAAGAATGTTACTAGTTCTGTCATCTGGCAAAGTGAGCACAGGTGAAGTCTGAGCACAGTCCTCAGCTCCAAGCGAGCATCAAGAAAGTCCAGCTTTTGTAACTGAAATTATGCTGCACTGGACTTACTGCTGGTTGGGTTTTCGGGGAGTTGAACAGAAAAAATTAAACCAGTGCAGCAGAAGATGGTCATGCACATTACGTCCTTCTTTGCAATGACCTCATGCTGCTTTGGTGATATACAGTCACCCACTTTAAGAATGTCATTTATTACACAGGCGTCAGGAGACGTGGTGGATGTGCGGTGTTTTCAGACAGAGCTCGAACACAGAGACGCGTCCTTCGGAAGGGGGATGGAGGGGACGTTGGAGTGGACAGAGTGTGACCGCTGCCTACACAGAGGGCTCTGGGCCATGATCTGGGCAGCCGTCCTGTGAATCTTCCGTTAAAATCCTAGTGCCACATTAAAATAAGAACATACCTAAGGTGGTGGCAGTGATGGCATTTGCTTTATAGGAGAATCTGGTGTGTCTATCAGAACAAGGATCACATTCATTCATTCATTTTTGCATCATTTATCCATCCCCACCCCAGCAGAACACGGGCAGCCCAACCTGCTTTCACAGCGCCCGCAGACCCCCCGGGGCCTCTCAGAGTTCCGGTGGGAGAAAGACACCTCGGGATCCCTGGGGATCCTCATCCCCGCTACTCAAGGAGCCTGGGGAAGCACAGCCACGGCCACAGGAGCCGCTCGGGCTGATTCCGGACCGTGTTTTCACGGCGGAAGCCAAAGGCGCCGCGCAGCCCGAC
>VZTA01002071.1:667004-687510 GCA_013398855.1 Mohoua ochrocephala
ATGGGAGATGCGGGATGGGAGCCGTGCAGGTGTCGGTACCGCCGGGATGGTGGAAGGGCGGGCAGGGCTGAGCGAGGGGCCTGGCCTGGGTTAGTGGGTGAGATTAAGGTGGTGTGGTTTAAACTGCCGTTTTAATAGGATTTTGCTTATACTGTAGGGGAGAGAAAACCAAATTTCCAACAATTCAGTAATCATACTTTCCATCCTCGCTGTCTGCTGGAGTTGCTGCTCCTTCCCCACCACCGTGCACATGCTGGAGCAGGCTATATCTTCCCATTGCCCCCAGTCCATGCCCATGCTGCCTATGCTGCCTGTGCAGCTGGAGGAAAACAGATCAGGCACCAGGAACAACACAGCTTTCTGCCACCCCCTTCCAATTCTGTTAAAATTATTATCAATATATTGCTTTCACTGCCTCACAGATGAGAAGGAGCTTGTTTTTTTCCTGGCTTACTCTGATCATGGCCTACCTTTTCGTTCAAATATAAGAAGTTCAAATTTGGACTTGCTCCATCCTTCTTGTATCCTGTCTTTTGGGGAAAATGCTAACAGCCTCTCTGCCCACTGTGGATAAAACAGAGCTTTTAGCTTTCCTAAAATTGAAAGTTGGTTATAATTTCTGGTATCAATCTGTCAAATACACAGCTGGTAGAATTCTGCCATTTCTATACTAGAAAATATTAAAGGAAGAAAAAGTTGCTCTTAGGGGAGACCTGGGCATAATGAAATATGCTTGGTGGTACCTGAGGGGCTCTCACCAACCGAGCAGGAAACATTTCAGGTCGGTACACTACTATTCTAGAATGTGGTCACTGACACTTGCAGGTCACAACAGATGGATCCAGGGAGCACTATGGGTATGTCTACACCGGGAGTTTGGTGCCCAGTGTGGACTAGTTGTAAGGTGCATCCTGTTAGTGCACTTACATTAGAACTGATAGGACAACTCTTAGGAATCTGGTGTCTAAAAGGCTCCTATAAATTAATCACTTATTAAAATCTGGCTAAGTACTAGAGCAGTTGAAGATTATTTTGTGATAAATGCTTTGTTTCTTATATGAAGCCAGGTGTGTTTGCTTTTTGATGAATTAAGGAACCATTCTTTAAAGAACTATTGCTACAATAGACAACATGTCTGAAAGAACAAAAGACCAGGTTTATAAAGTGTCAGAAGTCCACTCCAGAATACATTTGCCTCAAAGTGGTGCCTGTAAATGAAGACGCGAGTGTTCTGGGAAAAAATAGTTCCTGTTCACAGTGCCGTAAAATAATAAGTAGTGAATTTGATAAATGGCATATGCAGACTTGTACAAAACTACAAAGAGTAAATAAAAATATTTTTGTAAAATACATAGAGGATTGTCATAATGGACAAAATCCCTAAATAGATTTGCATTTCAATTACATGTCAACATTTCAGACAACTATTGAGAAAGAAAGTTTAATATTTCATCTGAACTTTGGGTTAAATGCCCCTAATTTGTATTCACAATCACTTTTCAGGATTTGAAGATTCTTCTTGTCTGAACGTGGGCAAGAATTCCTCTTAAAGCTCATATTTGCCCTAAGGCTAGCACAGTCTGAATCAGTTGCCACCAAGGCACCAATAAAGCTGCTGCTTCATTTATATCACAGAGCTGAACTCTATGGATCTGAGGCTATTTAGATTACAGCTAGAAACTCAAATCGGTTCTGCCACTGCTAAATGAGGACTGGTTTCTTCTACCTTTCAGACTATTTGGGTTACCATTTACATAGTTTTCTGTCCTTTTAACCATATTCTTTATCAGACTACTGCAATACAAGAGATTGTTCTGACTACACTGCAGACAAAAGCTTAATGCTTTGAAAAACATTAACATGAACAAGACACTAAAAAATAAATTCCTCCAGCATTGTGCTGGAAAACTTAAGCAGGAGATGTTTGTTCTTCCCATCAAGATTGGATGACTGTGCTTGTCAAGTCTTTGTTTTGGTATTCTTATCTTCCAGCAATTTTGCAGGGCTCGCTTAAGGAGTGTGATGAAGTGTCATGTCTTGCTAATAACAATTAATATGAGTAAGGAAATGAAAAACTAGATAAATTTAGCTGGGGTACACTTTGATAGTACTGCTATCAGCAGCCACGTGCCCAACCCACAAAGCTGTTCTTCTCCATGCAAGATTTTTTCATTGGCACAAAATGTAATACATTTTGTTGCCAATGAGACAAATCCATGATTCTGTGAACTCACAGAATGAGTAGAAACCAGAATTAATGACATTCTTTGTGCATGACGGAAATGAAGCTTCTAAGGATTTTCTAATGGAGGAATGTATACTTACTGAATGTTTACTCTTTTTTTACACTATGAACTGGTATAGAATGAATGAATTTACAGTAGACTTTCAAAACTTATTTTAAATAGGGCCAAAATATGATTAGTGAAAACATGATATTTGGGGCTTAACTATGAAAAAGCCTATAAACATTCTGAAGAATGATCTTACTATCTTTGTTTAGCTATTTGTTTAGGAACTAAAAATAGGAGGAAAAGAATAAACATTTCTAGATGTACAGCCATGGGAAATGATCAAAGGGGAAAAGAACAAAGAAAATAGGGGTAGATAAAACTAACAAGTAGGACTGGGTAGGTCTGGACACATAGCCAAGAGCCATAAAGGAGCAGATGGAAGAAGCGACACACAGAGAAACAAAGCAGAGTTAAGACTTATATGCAAGCCCCTTGTGAATTTATTTGCATCTTTGGCCTTTACACAACTTTATAATTTCAATTAGACATCCATTCCTCTCTTACCGTGTTACTGATAAAAGCAGGACATGCCCACCCTTTCATAACTGCAATGTAAAGGAATACTGAAGGTTGGGGGCAGGGGTATGCCGAGAAAGCAGTCCAAGACAAATATTATTATGGAGTTACCTGTAAGCAGCCTTTGCAACTGCATTATGTATTCTGCTTCCAAGAAGCTATAACAAACATTTGACAACCCAGTTTAATATGTAAACACTAAAACTAGACAAGAAAAGCATGAAAATCCAGAATATTTCAAGAGGTATGGCTTACCCAGGTAGAAGCTTGCCAATTAGGGGATGAAGTAAGAGCTCTTATTCTGGTTCTGCCTGTTGCTGCAGCTGTTATGTGAACATCAGAACTGTAAACAATCTTATCAAGCATAAACTTGCATTTCTTAGTGGTTACAAGGTAAGCTACAGCACACACACACCCCCAATTGTGGAAGAGAAAGACATTTTTGGGTAAAATGGTTACTGAAGAGATTATTAAAAGCAAAAGTCTAGCATATATACAGTACTTTAGGGCATGTTGGAAGCAATTCTAAATTGTTTCCATATCCAGTTGTAATATATTCCAGAATTTTGAGTTCTTGTGTATTACCTGAGGCAGTCACCCAGTCCATAGGGTGGCTGCTGGGGACCCTGAGTGTGGCTGAACATGTCTGGCAGACATTGTTACAGACATCTGGGAGAACAAGAAGCAGCATTTCAAACCTTTCCCCTACAGTCAAGAACACAGGGAGGCCATAGGAAAAGCTGCCCCATTAGCAGGGCTAAGGAGCATCCTGTGATGTGCAGCAGAAGAGATGCACATTGTCCTTTGTGACTCCTGTACTAGACCAGGGGACAGAGTGGCACTGCAAGCTGGAATCGAGCTCCTGCCCACCTTCCATTTCAGAGGAGTTGGAAAGTTCACCTCTGAAGCAGTTGCAGCATGTAAGATCTACAAGGGAAGCTTGGTCACAGTTAACCTGTACTGTGAGACTGACTCAGGCTTTGAAAATTAACTTGAATAACTTTGATATCAAGAAAACAGCTAAAAGCTGCCATTCAAGATGTTAGTCTATTTCTTCAAATATTTATAACCTTCAAATCACTGTTAGGCACTGCTTGACAGAACCACGGGCTTTGACTTATTTGGTCTATGATAAACATCTTTAATACAAAACTACATTTTTGTTTGTTATTAATCTCACTGTGCCAAACTAGAGCAGCGAGAGCTTCACTTTGCAATTTCCTGGCTCCTGAAGATACCCTTCCTGCTTTTCAGGTTCATGTTATTAATATAGAGTCCTTATAGCTGAAAGAAACGCAAACAGAAATTTCCTCTTGTCCTTCAATACTAGAATAAACTTTATATTCTTCATAGTATTATGGAAATATTTGCCCTAACCAGCTATTTAGAGCTATTGACGTTTGAATGATAAAAGCATTACTTTCAAGGAATGCCGCTCACATCATATCCTATGACAAATGCATCATGCATGACCATGAAAACTAGTCAGAGAGTTGCAAATATATAGTGGGTCACACCCAATGTAATGAATTTAACTGTTAGAGTTTGTTTTCTTTTTGAAGAAGGTTGTTCACTTGGCTTCATCCCTCTTTTTAATGTTTTTTTCTTTTTTTCTGAATTAAAACAAATCTGGGAAAGTCTGCCAAATAAAAGAATTCTGAGTGTCTTAAACAACTAAACAAGTAACAGTTTAAGGGCTTTTTCCCCCCCAGAATAGCTCAGTTATCTTTGATATAATTTTGCATACTTCACAGCTTGCCTAGAATAAACAGTGCAGTAACAAAAGTGTATTGAAAAAGAGGGTCTGGTCCCAAGAACTGTCCTGTAGTGTAGGACAGTGAATGCTCACGGCTGGCCAGCCTCCGTGCTCTGTTGCGGCACAGAACGACCCGCTACCCGAGGGTGCCGGAATGCTGGATTTGGACCATTTGCTAATTTTATTGTTTGTGTGAAAGACAAATCATTCCTCCTGAGCAAACAGGAAAATGTGGTTGTTTCTCCCTTGTGCAGTGCTTGGGGCCACATGTTGAACACCACTGGAGTTTTTTCTCTGAAGAGAGAATTACTACATCGCTTCCCCAGCTTTAACATGGACCTCAAAGCAACATGAGGTCCTTTAATATGGACCTCAAAGAACAGTTCTAGAGGTACTCGTCCATTTTTACAGCAGCTCCTGAAATTAGAGGATTGAGTCACCTGAATTTTCCATATGGGGGCTCTCACCTAGCAAGACTAAATTAAACATTTATTTCAATAAGTTTGAGTAACCAATAGCTTTTAAACTATTCCATAGTGCTGTTTAGGCTCAACTCATAGTTCTAACTTTAGGCACACATATCCTGTATTTAAAACAGATGGACTCAAATTGCCTAAGACAGGAATCCCAAAAATGAGAAATACAGTATTAATGGTTACCAGTGAAAAAGCCAGGTATAAGTAATTTACCATTGCATTTCAAAAACATTCTATGACAAAGACATGAATAAATCATATTGCTCCAGGGAATAAGTTAAGTGCTTTAAATCTCATTTCTCGTCCTTTGACTCCTACTTTCCAGTTGCTGAAACAAATGAGATGAGGGTTCTTGGAAAATAGATCCTTTTAGTAAACAACATGAATCTTATTGCATGGTCTTCATGCCCAGATGATCATATTTTTTATTATTATTATTATTATCAGCACACAAGAGCTTCACTAACAGACAAAACCGTGTCAGACACTAAGCAAAGAGAGAAAAACACGATCCACGTGACAGATAACTTAACAATCTAAGACAAGAAACAGCAGGCTACAGTGCTAGGGGAGTTCAAGGAAACTGCACAGGTCAGCGAGATAAATCCTAGTCTCAGCTCACCAACAGCTCAGCTGTTGTTAAATTTTTGGTGGACACCATTGCAAAGGACATTTGAGGAAAGATTTGAAGACTAAGTTATTCCAGTGCATGCATGTTTGTGTGAATTTCTCCATGCTGTGGAGTCAATGTTGAGGCTGGCATGGAATAATGAATTAACACCACAGCCTAGTACTGTGACTGAACAGAAGTTCACTCTCCTAGCAGCATCAACAAGACCAGAATATAGCTGCTATTTGGCTATGCCTGCCTGCCTACAACTATTTGTGGAAGTACAGTCTGTAAAAAAACTGTTTTTCATAACTTGGTGAAATGGAAGTCACATTTACATCAGCACCCTTTAAAAACTAAAGAAGAAAACACAAGAAATAACTCATGTTGCATTCCTACCATAATGCCACTGCTCAGCCTGGAAGGTGAAAACCCTGAATTTACTCATATTTTATCTACATAACTTTGCATGACAAGAAGGAGCTGGAGGAAGAGTGAGATGGTATGAAAAACCCTACAACCCAAGCATTCAGTGGTTAAGTGTACATCACCACTTCAGATGGTCACTCATGGGAGAAATGGCCGTTCCTCCTTGGCTTGGTCAGGCTCAATAACACCCCTAGTTCCTGGGGTGGACGATGCCAGCCAGCTGCAGGGCCCAGCAGCTGCCTTCCTTGACTATGGGAAATGTCAGACGACCTTAATAACAGGGTTTGCCACCCGTCTCTTCTTAATTATGTCATTAATATTATAAGCATCCTAAAGCTGAGGATGAAAGCGTGGACTAGGGCTAGCATTTATCAAGGATTCCTATTAATCTGCATATATGTGAAATTTTCTTATCTAAAAGATATCTGCCTTCATTAGGGCTGAAATTGTTAGATATGTTGTGTTCCCTGAAATGTATGCCAGTGAAAGGACTAGATTTTAGCTTTGTCGCAGAGCCATCACAGCAGCAGTTTGCAGTACCAATCTTCCACAAAGTATCCAAAGGGTCAGAACATGCCCTCCTAGAATAAAACCTACCAACAGAGACTATGGAAAATCAATTCAGTGAGGGATTTCTCCCATTTTTCCCACTGAATTTTGCCCTTACTGTTTTGTGAGGGGAATGAGGTTACCCCTCTGCAATGAAGGTTCTGCAGAACTGTCCCAGACTTAGTCCCCAGGAATGCACGCAGAGCCCAAAAAGCCACCATGGTCCAAGGTCAGCCACATGGAGCCCATATGCTCCTGTCACAGCTGACGCTCGCTCGAGGCAGCTCTATCGGAGCCATACAATCAGGAACTCCCTCTGTCTGTGACGATGCCATATCTGATCCCTTCCTTCCTGAATATAAATAGTTTCATTCTCAAGAACAGCCAGTCAGATATTCATCATAATTTCATGTTGCTATTTTTAAAAAATAGATACACGGCTTTGTCATGCACAACTTCCAACAGGAAATAGTTTCAGTTTGTGGGAACGTAACGCTTACTGACCAATAGAGCATTCATGCCCCATTTTGCATATGTTTTATTACAGCTCTCCAATTTAATATGGACAATTTAAAATTACCAATTTTATGATTAGGAGGTACCGAAGCATTTTGGTTATAGTCTTGTTATTTCATTGATTATTAGTAACTGACTAGTGAATTTAAAGGATGTTCAACTGGTAATGCTACTTTTTAGCCTGTGGACAGACTTGTTTCTGTTAATATTTAACAACAGAATAATATTTAATAATTTTATGAAGGAACAATTCTATCAGAACAATTGAGTTTATTCACCTTTTTCATTTTGTTATACCAATGGTACATGTTAGTTGATTCACGAACATTATACTTTCAATTACTGGCATTTCCTGAACATATAAATACAGAGTTACATTCTTTGGATTCTGTAAATTTATTTTGTCAAACTTCCCAGAGAGAGCTAAAGGGTAAGAACGCTATCCTTCTGCATGCATTTTCAATGGTTTTCATTATAATTTTTTTTTTCCATAATCAGAGGTGTTGGCAGGTCCCATGGAACACACACCAGAAGGAGTTACAGCCTCTCCATAGGGAGACAGAAGCAATTCACATGTCTCATGAGGGGAACATGCAGCAGAGCTACCTGCAAAGAGCTGTGTGAGGCCCGTGAAAAAAACCCCACAGCACTTTTGAAAGACACTAGTGACAGTCCACTCAGCTACAGAAGGACACCGGCTTTTGTCTCTTCCTCTTCTGTTAAGCAGGAATCCTTTTTGCATCCCTTCCCACTCACTTAATATATTATTATACTTCTGACAGTTTTTAAAAGCAGTCATTTCTACTGGTGAATGATGAATGTTTCTAAGTATGGCCTAGCTGCTTGTTCCAAATTTTGGGATAGGCCATCACCTAGTTTGCATTTCCATAAAGATAGCACTGATGATAAATGGAAGAACCAAATACAGATCCTAACCTAAATCAGCCATGTAGTCTACAAGTAAGTAAAAGCTGAGAGGGAAGCAGTGGGAGTGCATGCTCTTTTGGAGTCAAATCCATTTTTTTTATTTCAAGCCATAAGAAGCAGCCTTTTCTGATTACACCGAATTTCTTAAGAGGGGCATCAGGTACTTTACTAGAAGATAATGTGCCATATTATTAAGTGCTAATACTTAAGTGTGGTTTTGTTAAAATATACAGTGTGTCATTCTTTTGAGTAAAAAGTATATTAAATCCACATTTTACAAATCCGCAGCTTTCTTCCAGCTCATATCCTTCAAAAATAAACATGATTGCTTAACAGTAAGTTACAAAGAAGAAAATACGCATTCCTGCTCACCCACACGCTCCTAGTGCATGTCATAGACAACTGTAAGATGCACAAGAAATAGAGCCTAGAATCACTGTGAAGTCTTCCAAGCCGTTCCCTGACAAATTTAGGAAAGGAACTTAATGTACGGGAAAATTTGGCTTTTCATTGTTAATTTCAAATTTTTTACTCTATCCTTTGCTGATGTCAGATACGATGATGTCACAGCAGCTGCTGGTGGTAGTGATTGATACCATACAGAAAAAGCTGCGTTCTGAAAGACTGAAAAAGGTCTTTTCTAACCTAAACAATATCTACAATTCTATGAAGCAAAGGTTAAGCAGTAGGAAAGAAAAATATTTTTTCCTTCTATGCAAACAAATTGCAATAGAGTGTGCTGATATAATTTTTGCCTAAGTCTTGACTCAGATGCTTGTATATTGCTTTCATTCCAACAGTACACACAGAATTCCAGTCAAAACACATTTTTCTAATTTAATTGTAGATTTACTATAGTATTACAGAATTATGTACTTGTAAAAACACACAGCCAGCTACATGTGGTATCTGTATCGTGTGAGGTCTATATTATTATAGGTTTCCACACTAAAAATTGGTTTTGGTAACAAAAAATGAGTACACAAAATGTTATGCAGAAGCCAAGATGTTTAGCAATACAATCACTCAAGTTTTTAAGTAAAGCACAGCAGCTCTTTAATATGTAGTCCAGAAGCCATTCCATCTTGAAGTTATATTTACCAAGTTGTCTTCAGCAGCCAATTTTTTCCCTTTGTTTTGGCTAGGCAAGGAAAGATGTGCTCCAAACACACGAAACAGTGTTTTAAATGCTTTCTGTATGATGTTTAGAGAAATCTTAGTAGCTAATAAAAATTACAGAGAATAATAAATTAAATTAATTATTTATACTCAAAGTTCAGTTAAGAAATTTATTTCAGAATGTTTTGGGAATTGTACAGGTGAGAGTTATACGTAACAACTTTTCTAAGAAGCTACATACTTAGTTGAGTATTTCCTTCTAAATAGTTAAGACTAGCATCTTCTGAGAATTTAGAGAGGCACTTCTTGGAGATGTAGGGATAGAGAAAAAGGAAAAAAGAGGCAATATCTGAACAACAATCCTTATATATCTGCAATGTAGACATCTTTGTGCTTCTCTATTGCTGCTATGTCATGCTCCAGTTGCTTCAGCTTTAATTCTAGCTCTTCTTTATGTATCTTCTTGTACCTGGTGTCTGTCAGTATTGGAAGACCCTGATATGCATGATTTATTTCCTCCCAGTTCTTCTTCAGCGCCTGGTGCCATTACATGAAAAGGAAATATATGAGAAAAACTTAAAGTAAGAACAGTATGTACATAAACTACTTGATTTTTTAATTTATATTACCTTTCCTAAGTGTCACTGCAATGTAAAAATAATAGATAAGTACATGAATAATGTGTAATCATCTTAATTGGACCAAATTAATTAAATCCTTAAGAGTCATAATACTTGGAACTCCAGCCAAAATTCAGCAAAATTCAGCAGCAGTTTCAGGCCACCACCAGCTTAATTTTCTATAATTGAGACTTTGTTCAGACCACGGCCACCAAACTGATTCCACAATACTTTAACTTCTATAAACTACTTTGAAAAAATCTGACTAACTGCATTCCCCTTCTAATCTACATTTACAGTAACAACTATAGGCAATTTATTTATCATTTAGTCTAAAACTCCTAACTGTTACTGGCCCTATCAACAATAATTTCAATAACTACTACCTCTCTTGAATGAAGCTGTGCAAAGAATTACCTTTCTAGATAAACCAAACTATATCCTCCATATATAAAACCCTACCTAAAAGAATTTAAAATGCTATAATCCAAAACTTATTCATAAATCTGTTAAGTCAACACCAGAGACAACACTTTTATCCACCAATATACACTGAAAGGAACCAGACAATGGTAGAAAAATAAAATTTAAATCTTGTCTTTATAGCCTTCTTTAAATTTCTTTATATCCTTTACAATTACCACAACTGTTTCTCTCACTTTCTCTTTAATTAAGCATATAATAAGCATAATCACAGTCCACACATCCTATCCACATGTATGAGAGGATTTAGTGGAGTTTATCCAGTGCATCAAATATCCTCATGCAAACTATATGGGTGACCTTATTATCCCAACTAACAAGGAACCGAGACAGCAATCGGTAAATAACATAACACGCCTACCCGTGAGAAAACACTTCTCCAAAACGTTTATGCCTCTCAGTTCTGTCACCTGAGAGGATATCACAAAGTATCTTCAAAAATAAAGAACTGAAGTTACTCTCTTAGGAACTAAAGTTGTCAACCCTTCTCCATAACTAAAACTGGATTCAATTGGCACACTGATTTTATGGCATACTGTGATTTCCAGCCTCATGTCCTGCATTATTATTAAGCAGCTTTTCTCACAGACCGGCTAACTGATGAACATACTGAAGTTAAATTTAAAGGGTTTATTCTTATACATATTTAGCTTTGAAGATCGTTGTTTCTATTTCAGAGCTCAAGGGCTCTTGTGCTAAAGAACTTGTCTTTTGCTGACTGTATGAATTGATTTAACAGAAGAAAAATGAACTCTTCTGCCAACGCTACGAAAAATGTAATCTTTAATATGAACTAATATTTTAACAATTCAAACCAGGGTATTTATTGCATAGCAATTCATGCTTTTTGCATATTCATATTAAGCATCTAAGTGTTGTTCATAAAGGTTATTCCAGCAATCTTCATACACAAATATCTACATAAATTTAAAAACCCTACCGCTACATATGAAACTTAGAGCAACAAGGATATTTATCTACTGTCTTGTAATGATACTTGTCTGTACTATCCAAGGCCGTGAAGTACTTTGATAAAGCTCATAATCTACCAGGCATCAGGTACAGTTTACAAATATATAGGCATAAAAATAAATCTCATATTTTCAAAAACTTTCATTAGAAGAGTCATTCATCGATGCTTTAAATAATTCTTCTTTGTGTACATTAGTAAAAACTGGTTTGGAAATAATTGAAAACAGTGAATTTTAAAAATCAAATTTGCTCTATCCCTACAAAGTGGAGAGATCAAAAGCAGATCATGACTCTATTAAAATCTCCTTCACAGCTCCTCCAACAATGTAGTATGCTGACCATTATTCCTATAGGCCAGATCACAAACTGAATATCCAATTCTATATATGGAACTCTAATACATGCTGGATCAGGGAGAAACATGTACTGCATTTATCAACATTCTCTTTTATTCTCATAAAATCCCAACCAAAATAAGCATAATGGAGAGTTCAAAAAATGTTGGCACAAATCACTTCCCTTTATTTTTGTAAGGTCATGAGGCTTGATTTTGGTCTCAGGCATCTATTGCCACGTATTCTTTCAAATCAGATAGTGCACATGTGTTCATTAGCAATGTCAATTATTTTAAAGGACAGGAATTCCCATATGTCTACAGCTGAGCACTGGGTAGAAGCCACATACCCTGGGGACACTAATTCCTCCTGACAATATAACTGTATAAGTAAGCCCATGAAAGTGCAAATGTTTTTGAAAAAAGATAAAAAAATAAAAGAAACACTGAATTAATAAAAACAACCTAAAAATTTCAAAAATTAAAAAAATATTCCAGTGCATTAAATGCAGAATGGCGAGCAGCTGAACTCCCATGCCTCTTTTTGCACATATATTTTTGCTGCATAGTTAACTTGTTGGACCACCAGTTTGTCCCATGCCTTTCCCACCACAAAAATATCCCAATCTTCTTCAAAACAGCATGCTGTTATGTTCTTTATATTGCTGTCAATGCAATACCCTCACCTCTCTCCCATATTCCTTCCTAACTTCTACTGCTTGTTGTATAAGCAAAAGACCATTGTGCTGGACATTTCAGACCTTGCCAATTAACCAGTTTGTCTTTCAGGCAAGTGAATTAGACACTGTTTTCTCTCTAGATTTTTTTTTTTTTGTGGTCATTCAGCATCTTAGAGCTGTCTGTCTATCTATTAATTTGTTTCAGGTGGATGCTAAGAGCAAGTTATTAAGGGACAGAGTGATTAACAGATATCACAGTCATGTAAGCGTCATTTTCATAGGAAATTTGTCTAAAAAGTGGTCAGGAAAAATTCCATTTCAAGGGCAGGATATAGTTTTAAAATGTCGCTTTTATGCTCTACTTCTTTTATGGTATTAATTCTCTTTAGAAAGTCTTGTGCAATAAAAACTGTATGAAAGACAGCATCCAGAACAGCTTGACAAAATACAAAATTTTCAGTGATAGTTCTATGACTACATTGCAATTAAATTCTGTTTTCTTTTTTTTTGCCACATTTTAAAGCATGACCTTATGCTTTAATCAGTGAGGTCACAATATGAAGATCATGAACTGCCAATAAAAGGAGCAATATTTTGCATTAGGAAAAAAACTGTATTTCTCCATTAATAAGTGTCACTAAATCCATATTGGTGATTTTCTGCTCTTTGAAGTCATTAAGGCAGATAAGAATCAAAGAGAATTGAAAACTGGATTAAAACTGTAGCTAGATCGGTTCCTTTCAGTTGTTTACAACTGTTCTACAGCTCCATCTAGTGAAAAAGTAGACAACTCGTTCATCTCACTTAAAAAACCAAAATAGTATACTTTGATTATTTATATGGACTTACACTACCTTATTTAGTCTTTTGGACACGTTACTAATTACACTAAATCAAAATATGCACCTTCAGAATATTTGTCCTTTCTTCATCAGATAGAGTTTTCATGGCTTTCTTCTTGAGTTGCTCCAAAACATTGGCCTCATATTCTTCCTCCTCCTTCTTCATTTCTTCATTTCTCCGTGTCACGTATTTTGGTATAACACCATAATTCTATAAGGAGAAGGAAGAAGTTCCTTATATGTGCTTTTAAGAAGGAAACAAAGTGATACCTGTCATCCATAATATATTACATTTTCAAAAATAGCTTGAAATAACAATTTGTGCTACTGAGCGCTAAAATCCTAAATCACCATGTTCTTAAAAGTGTCAAACATGATTATCTTTGTAGCCTGAGAAAAATACATAAACAATTCCCTTCAATTTCTTTTTACAACCTTAGAAGACAACAGAATCCAGAAACCAAAATGTCTATTTATAAGAACTAATAGTTCAGCAAGGAGTTTGAAACCAGTTTATGACAGTGAGCTATTTTACATTTATATGGTGTCAGATTCTATGACTGGAAACATTCCTTAGAGAATTTCTTTGAAAGGTCTTCCTGTATCCTGATTTTTGCTGAACACTGCAACATACAAGAACACATACATGAAAATTGGACTAGTTAAGAAGGATAAACTATCCCATACTGATGTGTTTCTGTGAGGAAAAAAATAACTTCCGAATATCCCATATGTTCTTGAGGAAACACATCTATTTTTCCATAACCTTTGTAAAATGAAGTTCTGACAGAAGATGTCAGAGTCTACCTCACCTTCTTGCTACTAAATGCAAAATTTTTCACAAATCTGTTAGTGTCAGGTAGCACCGTGACTAGCATTGCTTATATACATGTTTAGCCATGGAAAAGTACTGCAAGGGCTTCAGGTTCTTTTTGGCATCTTCTCTGTCTCGAGTTATGTCTTATGTCATCTCTTGTTTTGCATAATGCTCTGCCATGGGTTACATGTTTAGATAAGCCAGACTCTTGATACATCTTATTTTCCTGGGTAGGGGATGGACTGTTCTTGTGCTCGGAGGAGGTGGTCCTTAAAAGCATGTCAGCTCTCCCAAGCTCTTTGCTCTCCAGAGCTGTCTCACACGGGCGCTACTTACCAGTTACCCTGAATAAGCTGCTGTTTGCTCTCCTGGAGTACAGGAGAGTACTTCAGTATGCTACCCCCTGCCTCCCCAAGCAGGAGGGGATCTGGAACTGCTGCATGGCCTGTGCCACCCTGACTACAACTGATTATCACACCCCTGGCCAATTCTTTCTCATTTGTAAGCAGCAGAACCAGAAGAGCATGACCACTGGTTGGCTCATCCACCATCTGTGAAGAAAGCTGTGGCTGACATGCTTCAGGAAACTTTTTGGATTGTTTTCATCCCATTGTGTTATCCTTTCATCAGCCATCAAGGAGAGTGAAGTTTCCATAAGAATCTGCATCGTGATCTGAGGATTTCCTCAAGTTGCTTAAAGAGATTTTCATCCAGCTCCTCACCTTACCAGGTGCTCCATAACAAACACACTTTTGACAGTCACTGGCCTTTCCTCTGATCCTGACTCACAGGCTCAACCAGCCTGTTGCCAATTCCATAGAAGAGCTCCACATATTTGAACAGCTCCTTCATTCAAAGGGCAACCCTCCTCTCTTCCTCCCTGCCTGTCTTTCCTAAGCAGCGAACCTTCATTCATCACAGAATTCTATGTCTCCCCATTAGACACTCTCTGGGTTCCCAATGCAAGACATATGCCATTGCTTTAGAACAATCATTCTGCAAATTCTTTTGGCTGACAGCACAAGCAAATGAAAACAGAGCAAAGGCAAGGCACAAATCTAGTGCCAGTGATTTCTTCTTGATGAATTCAAGAGGTCTAACGCGAACAGCCGTGATATCCAAACATCTCAAAAAGAATAACAAATATTTCACAGGAGAATGCAGTAGTGAACCTAAAACAGGCATTACTAATAGTATTTCCAATATAATTTAATAAAACTTACCTTTTTTTTAATGTATTTTGGAACAAGTCCTGAAGGTTCAAGGGGATATTTATCTCCCTGTCTTGTATCAACACAAAAAGGTCGAGGCTTTTTAGGCACCCCCCTTATAACAGCAACTGCATTTTTATTTATAAAATTCTTTTTAATCCGAATAACTGGGTGGTAGGTCCTCTGTGGCACTGATAATGGAAGCAATTTTTTACCATCCTGTTCTTTTTTTTCTGTGAACAGAGCACGTAAACATTCTCAGCAAAAAACCTGAAGAGATTTGCAATTTCATATTATTACACTTTTCAAAAGGGAAAAACTCTGTACAGAATTACATAAAAGTAGAACCCAACAGTTTCTACAATGAAAGAACTGCCTGTCAATGAACTGTGATGTAGGTTTGTTTGGCCTAACAGAAGTTTCATAACCTAGGAAATGCTATGTTGTTTCAGATGGGTTTTCCTTATATGTCACTCATTTCCTCTTAACTGCAGTAGTACAGGACTTCTCCCAAATGTAATTATAGCTACTTTTAGTAGAGATGCTCGTTGTCAGAGCCCTTAGGCAATAATGGCCCCGTTCAGTCTCAGCTGGGGCATCCACTCTGGCCCCTTGGGCTCAGGAACCCCATTTCACCTGTCAATACCTGGATGAGCAGTCTCAGCCATGTCTGCCCCTCGTCCTGCTCCTGAAGAGCTGGGTCGAGTCAGTGGAGGGACCTGGCCTGTAACCCGATTTTGCCTGATGGTCACCGGGACGTTGACAGGACAGACCTTCCTCACCACCCCGCTCTGCTGGCCTGCCTGACACGGTGGGACTGCACTCTCTTGGTGAGGTCTTTGTCCAGCCTGCATTGTGGCTGCCATCAATGTCTGACTCATCTCTCCACAGGGAAGAGCCCTGCTCTTGCTGCTCTCTAATCCTTGTAAACAGCTTCTAACAATCCTTTCTCCAGAGAATATAGAAACTCTTCCATTCTAGTGTAATCTTTTCTCCAAGGCACCAACAGAAATTCGGTAGTCTCCTGAGTAGTCTCACTTATCGTGAACGATTAAGAATAATTATTTCCCATCATATTTCCCACTAGACATAACTCTAATTCATGATCATTACCAGAAATAATGATGTGATCCAGGTTGTCTGAGTTCATGTTCTTCTTTGGCAGAAAATAAGTGTAATGTCACAAGTGACAAAGCTCATTCCGACAACAGCTGGTTTCCTGATACTGACCCCATGAAGCAGTACTTTCCTGGGGTTTGTTTTTTCAACCCGATACTGGCCATAACTTAGTACTGTAGGACACACAGACTGAACTCTCTACTGTAAAAAATACATTACATTGCATATATTTTCTGTCTACACTTACTTGGTGCTAGCTTGGGCTCCTTGGAATGTTTCTGCAGAAAATCATTTGGAGATGGCACTGCAACTTTTGCTGGCCCCATAGTTTTCCACTGAGATTTATTTTTCTCTGCTTCGTGTTTCACAAACTCTCTATATTTGGATATATACCTTAGAGGTTAAAAAATAGCCATAAAAACGTTAAGGGTCAGAAAAATATTCAAAATAGTTCTTCAAAGAATATACTTTTTTGCAGTAGTTCATGGCAAAAGCCTAATCTGTTTTGTTATGTAGTCTCTCCCAAATAAAGGCTGTCATTCACACAGCCTCTATGCTAAGGCTAAACCTAGTGGTGCACTGATAAATGAGTTTTCTGGTTCTGAGGTTAGCTTGATTCTTCCTTCAGCTCTTGTGTCTCTGAGGTCAGGATTATCACACTTGGGGAAATGACTACTAAATATAAATACTGAACACAGACATTCTGAAATTCAACAAGACCTAAATGTTGGGAATAAACTTGAGTATTGCTTGCATGAATTCCTTATGGTACATGGTGTGATCCTTGGGGTGTCCTGCGCAGGGACAGGAGTTGGACTCAGTGATCCTGATGGGTCCCTTCCAAGTCAGCATATTCTATGATTTATGCTTGAGAAAAGATGTCAAATGTAGTCAAGAACTGTACAGAATTCTTATTACTGTCCACTGCATCACTGCCTCAATGTCCCTGTTGAACCATCTGTTACAGACTCTTATGAGAGATTGAATGAGATGGGTTACTGCTCCGAAACAGCACAGCACACTGCAGGTTCCTTCTATTACACAGATACGAGCTACGATCCTGAACAATGGTAATCAGGGGCGGGTTTGGCACTAAAACAGCTGATGTGAAAATCAGTAAGGGCTCAGACATGAAAAGCTGTATGCATATGGTATGCACACACTGCTGTTTTGGTCTAATGTTGCATATGGCATGGTAACTTCTGCTTTAATCAAAATCTCCAAAAGAAGCCAAATGCTGATCATTAGCTGATTAGCAACATCTTGCCTCTATCTGAAGGATTGAGCTGTCACAGATGTTTGCCTGAGGAAGCAGAACTCCCTGCTCCTGAAGCGAAGGCTCCCTCACTGTACTTTTATAATCTGTCCATCTTTAGAAAACATGTCATATTAATTTATGGCAGACAACAGCTTATGAAAAACTGTGTTTCTTTTACAGAAAAAAACATGTTTATGAAAAAAACTATGCCATGTTTTCAAGTAAGGATAAAACAGAAGAACAAAAAAGATTACATATAGTGCAACCCATTCTACGGAAACACTGAAACAGGAAAAAAGAAACCACGTAATGCTGGGCCACTGGATGTGTATCTCAGTAGCAACACTGATAAAAGCTCTTGTCCACGAGCTGCAAATTTGCAATATATGTCCTTGTACTTGATCATAACATTAGAACATGTCAGAGGACCTCATTAAAACTGTGGAGTTGTTTTGTCTTTTGGAGATTTGGTCTTCAAAATCAGAGAGAGGATTATGTACATAAGATTATACATAATTCCTGAAATACTTCTAATTATAAAGAATGAGGGTTTATTTATTTTTTTCTGTTAAATTTACAGCAAACAGCTACAGACATTGCACAAACTCACCAAACTGATAAACAATAATATTCCTCACCATTTTCTCGGAGTGGCATTGTAAGCACACAGGAGAGAAAGGCACTGGCTTTATGAGAAGTTTGACCTAGTGGGGTTCACAGTCTTGGAATGAGAAAATTAATGAGAACACACTGAGTTTCTGACATACTGGCACGAGGTAAAGACATCATCTGCAGACAGCTATAGACATTCCTTTGGACAAAGAGATGGGGAAGCTGTTATCTTTTCAGTGACTTTCCAGGCCAGGAAAGTGGCTCAATGCCACACACCAGTATCATAGGGTTAGAGATGGTTGCAAGGAAGAAAACATGGTCATGGGGAGCATCAGAATCTAATCTGTTCATCATTTAGCAAGGGGAAAAAAAGACAATACATCTGTAAGAAGACAGAAGATTACATCTATTCCTTAGGTGTCATCTTCGGATACCAAAGTTAGGGAAAATGAGGATGTTTGCTGTGGTTTCATGAGCAGTACCAGTCAGCGGAGAGTGAAATTTATATGATTTCATTTGGCAAAAAAAACCCCAAACAACAAACTAGGTTTAGTAGGCATAAGATAAAACTGGTCAGATCACACTATTAACCAAGTTCAACACTCCTGCTACCAGCTGAATATTTGTCACGTTGTGAACCTAAGCGGCAAGTGTGGTGACAACAGAAGTCAATGAGATCAGAAGAGGATTTAGTCAGATTATATCCAAGCCAAGGAATCCCTTGCCTAAACTGAACCCAATGGTCACAGAGTATCCAAATCCCTGAATGGTATTAAGTCAGGAATGGATTTAGTGTGTGTGCCTTGCCATATTGTCCTTTCACCTCCTTCTGTCTTCAAAAGGATCTCTGTCCAAAACCATATCCATTCACGATAGAAACAAACAAAATCTTAAAAGTTTACTTTTACATGGAAAAGACTCAGAACTAGGAATCTCACAAGTCTGAATCCTTTTACCTGAAACAGGATAACTATCTTTGTTCTAATGAGTGTCACTGATACATCTACTTATTTTAAAGCTATTGAGTTATGACCTACATTACCCTTTCACTGAAGATGCTAAGGGTAACAGCCTTCTTTTATATAAATAGGGACTTGAAAAAAAACCCAACAGGTCTGCATAACTCTTGGCAAAAGACTTTTAAAAAGATTTTTAAGGTAAGAGGTGAGAAAGGGAAGCAAAAGAAACAATGTCAGAGGACACACCTGACACGTGGAAAGTATGGAAATCAGAAAGCCCAACTTTTCAGCTGCTCACTGAGAAGTTGTTTTAAGAGCAAATAACAGAGATGTCACGTAATTCCTGTGCACAGAAAGTGTGTTTGTCAATTATCAATGAACAAGATGACACTTAAGACACCAAACTGAATCATCACCTCATGAAGCAGACTGTAAACTCTCAGATCACAGGATCAATTAGCTTGGAAAAGACCTCTGCATTATCGAGTCCAAGCTAGGACAAAACACCATCTTGTCAACTAGACCATGGCATTGAGTGCCACATCCAGTATTTCCCTAAACACTTCCAGGGATGGGGACTCCACCACCTTCCTGGGCAGCCCATTATTCCAGTATCTAATCACCCATTCTTGTGAAGAATTTCTTCCTAATGTCCAACCTAAATCTCCCCTGGGGCAGCTGAGGCCATGTCCTCTTGTCCTGTCGCTAAGTGCCTGGGAGAAAAGACCAACCCCCACCTGGCTGCACCCTCCTTTCAGGCAGTTGTAGAGAGCGATAAGGTCACTCCTGAGCCTCCTCTTCTTCAGGCTAAACACTCCCAGCTCCCTCAGCTGTTCCTCACTGGACTCGTGCTCCAGACCCTTCACCAGGTTCGTTGCCCTTCTCTGGACACGCTCCAGCACCTCAATGTCCTTCCTGATGTTAGCGACTCGTTAAGAGGAGGAATAACTATGCAAAAACTAGCTTGTTCGGGGGGGTTTAATACCTGTTACCCGTGAAATGCATTGCCTTGCCAGAAGCAGCCACCCTGCCTGCAAGTGGCTCCGTCACACCCACATACCTGGCAGGTTTGCCGGGCTGCTCCGGCCGGGTCGGGGGGTCAGAGGCGCCCTTCTGGGCACTCTCCGTGGCCATGCTTCCGCCGTAGGACCCGGGGCACGGGGAAAACCCCACCTGTTTGTGGGGCTCTGGGCGCGGGGTGCCTGCCCCGCTCGGGGGTTTGGAAAAGGGGAAGAGCGGCCTGGCCGATGGGCTCGGGGCGGGGCCGGCGGCTGTTGTCAGTTACCGGGGAAACCCGTTACCGGGAACGGCGCCATGAGGGGCGGGGCCCCCGCCACCCGCTCGGCGCCCAGCGCGGAGCGGCTGCGCAGGCGCAGCTTCTCCCGGTACCGCGTGGCGCGGCGTGGG
>VZTA01002071.1:687794-752670 GCA_013398855.1 Mohoua ochrocephala
CAGCCCGCAGCCCGGAGCCGTGCTGGCCGGGTGGGTGGGTGGGTGGGTGCGGTCCGTCCAGCTCCCTCCCTTCTCCCATCCGCGCTTTGACTCCTTCAGGGAGCCGCTGCAGGAGCTTGGTTTGGGGGCTGGTCTCGTGTCTATTCAAGTAGCAAGGCCCATTTTTCACTAGAGCGCCTGTCACCGGCACTGGTTGTTAAAATTGTGGGTCACGGCTAAAGATAGGTAGGTGCTGTCCACGTCCATGTCGAGCTGTATTGCCGAAACAAAATGTCACTGGAGGTATGGGTGGAAGCTCTGCTGCAACAACCCCACCCTTTTGGCGGCGTTTATCTCTAAAGTTGGGTGGGTGGATCATTTGAGCTGTTTTTGCTGTTAAAGTTTTGGCAGTGGACAAAAAATTATTTCAAAGAAATGGGTTGTATTCAATGATTGCAGGGTTCTGTGTACATGTGCTTCATTTGGCTGGGTGCAAAACTGGGTTGCACTGAAATGAGTTGAAATGAGTAGCTGAACACAGGAATTCTCAGCAAGATTTTGCACCTGGTTAACTCTTTTTAATCAATACCTATGGCCTAAATTCATAAAGCAGCCCAGATGTTACACCCATTATTTGTGTGATGCACACCAAGTGACTGCAGCTCAAAGTTAATCTGTAGTGGAGCAGGACATGGCAGGCAGGACACTGTGCTTGGCGTGGTTTTCACTCCCTTAGTTCACACACACAGTGCTTGAAATGATTCTTACGTTCATGAAATAAAGTCACTAATTGGGTTTATTTGCCCCTGAATATAACTTTATTACATCTGAAAGTTTAATATAAAGATCTCTTTCTGTCCCAAAAAGGAATATATACGTATTTCTGTATGCACTAGAGTGCGTTGCTATTGCAGTACAGCTTTAGAGTAACACTGGATATTACAATTACTCTTCGCAGTTTGTTTTTTCTTTTTAATAACTATTACAAAAAACCCTTATATTGCATCTACAGAGGGTGATCCCCTTATACTTTACAAGGATTGAGGAAAAAAACCTGTACAGTATGATATGCCCATCTTTACTCTGATCTATGCCTTGTAATTGCAGCATATCCACCGGGTCACAGCATGGGGTGCAAACACGGAGACTTACTGTTTGCAAGATCAATTTCCGTAGAAGTGAGCAGATGCTCTTCCCCCTGCCCCCCTCTCAGTTTTAGGGGGATTTTGAGAGTCTTTCCCCCTTTGCTCTAAGCATCACAGACAAATCGTGTCCTCCAATTAGTGCTGATATTGGTGTTTATTTCCCTAAGTAAACACAGCACAATATTGGGAGTTTCTTGCTTTGTTGGAAATCCATCCTTCTTAGTTACCTTTTTTTGTGGTGAGAGTATCCTCATGATTTCTCTCTATCTCTCTCTCTCTCCTCCCCTCTCTGTCCCCAAATTATATTCAATACAATTCCAGTATAGAAGTTCTTCAAAAATCCCTTGCTTGGTTTGCCATCCCTTCAGAAGAGATTTGAATGCAACTCTTGCACAAGACTGTGAGTTATCTGTGTATTTAAGTGGGTCTTGTCTTTGTTTTTTTAAGAAAGAAAGTATTAAAAAAAAAATCGAAGTTTTCTTGAGAGGTGGGACAAATGCGTATTTTGTTAACATTTACAAGATTACAAGAAGGTAATCAAGGTAATTGCTGCTTATAAATGTGTAGTTAAAAGCAAGTCTACTAGAAGAAAAATTAATTGATTTTGAATTCCTATAAGCAATATTATTTACAAACAGTATTACAGTGTTAGGCTTGGATGTCTTTTTTTACCTTGAGGACATGGACTGTTTGAAGGTGGATTTGTCAGTGGAAACAACTGGACCCATGCAGGAGAGGGGAATGAGTCTTACTCTGAAAAATACCTCCTTGGCACTGGTGAAGTTGTAGCTGGATTTATGTTTGAAGTCTTGTTTTAAGTTTTATATCCTTGAGGGGTTTTTTTCCTAGATGTTTGCTGAAGGACTAGTTACTGTTTGTTTTTTTGTTTTTTTTTTCTTTCTGAAGCAGTTAAGTGGATTGTCACGTTGTCTTGGAAAAAACCCCCACGATAACTCATCAGAAGATGTTTCACGTTTTGCAGTATCAGCCTTTAAGACTAATAACCCAAAACAATCTTTCTAGCATGTGTTTAAAACTGATGCTTTCAAGACCTGTTGCGTTTGCACAGATATGGAAGTCATGGTCCTCAAGTCATTCTCTTCTTGGAAAGAAAAATATTATCCTGATGGGACCTCCAGGTGCTGGGAAAACGACAGTTGGGAGAATAGTAGGCCAGAAACTGGATTGCCCTGTCATAGACATAGATGACGATGTCCTTGAAACAACCTGGAATATGAGTGTGTCAGAAAAACTGCAGGATGTTGGTTACGAGGAATTTCTTGAGGAGGAAGGAAAAGCCCTGTTGAAGTTCTCAGCATCTGGAAGTGTAATTTCCCTTAGCGGGTCCAATCCGATGCATGCTGCTGGCATGCAGCACGTGAAGAAAAATGGAATAGTTGTGTATCTGGATGTGCCCACAACAGTCATTATGAGCAGGCTGAAATCAAAGGAAATGGATCGTATCGTGGGCCTGTCTCCTGGTATTTCTCTCAAGGACATACTTCAGTTCAGGAAGCAGTTCTACAAAAGGTGGTTTGACATCCGTGTTCTTTGTGGAGGGGATATTGCAGCAGAGGTTGTAGCAGAAAAGGTGCTTGCTGCTGTGAAGAGATACCAAGACTCTGAACTGGAAACTTTCATTTCGACGAGGTCTAGTAGGTCTGGAAGGAATACGGAAGAAGACTCTCATAAATTGTATTTCAGTGACGTTGTTACTCAGGGCTTAGCCCTTGATGGAGGACTCTTTGTTCCTGAGAGAGGACTTCCAAAATTCACTGCTGAAGAATGGCAAGGTCTGATAGAAGCAACTTACGTTGAAAGAGCCCAGGCGATACTAGAAAGATGCATACATCCCGCTGATATTCCCGCTTCTAAGCTGGCAGAAATTATTGAAACTGCTTATGGAGAAAACTTTAGTTGTTCTAAAATTGCCCCAGTTAGGCATCTGGCAGGCAACCAGTTCCTTCTTGAGTTATTTCATGGACCAACAGCATCGTTTAAAGATTTCGCATTACAGTTGGTGCCACATTTATTTGCCTACTGCATTCCCAGAAGCTGCAATTACTTGATTCTGGTAGCTACTTCTGGGGACACAGGGAGTGCTGTTCTAGATGGCTTTAGTCGTCTCCATGACACTGACAAACAGAGAATTGCTCTGGTGAATTTTTTTCCTGAGGATGGAGTAAGCCCAATTCAAAAATCGCAAATGATTGGCTGTCAGAGAGAAAATGCTTGGTCAGTGGGTGTCAAATCTGATTTTGATTTTTGCCAGACGGCTATAAAGCAAATCTTTACTAATTCTGATTTTACTGGCTTTCTTACAGTAGAATATGGAACAGCTTTAGCTGCAGCCAACTCCATAAACTGGGCACGACTGCTTCCTCAGATAGTTTATCATGCCTCTGCGTACCTCGATCTTGTTCATCAAGGTATTATTTCTTTTGGAAGCCCTGTAGATATTTGCATTCCTACGGGAAACTTTGGCAACATGTTAGCTGCTTTCTATGCTAAAATGATGGGAATTCCTATTAGAAAATGTATTTGTGCTTCCAATGAAAACAATGTTTTGACTGACTTCATGAGAACAGGTGTTTATGATTTGAGGGGAAGAAAATTAATTTCCACTTTTTCACCAGCGGTAGATATTTTGAAGTCCTCCAATCTTGAGCGATACTTACACCTGATTGCTAATGAAGATGGACAACTGGTGACACAATTATTTAATCAGCTGGAAAATCAGGGCCACTTCCAGCTGCGGAAAGATCTACTCGGAAAGCTTCAGCAGGACTTGGTGGCTGGCTGGTGCTCTGATGAGGACTGCCTGGCTGCCATTCACTCTGTGTACAGTACTACTGGATATATTTTGGATACGCACACAGCTGTCGCTAAAGTAGTTGCAGATCGATTACAAGATAGAACTTGCCCAATTATTATTTCATCTACAGCTCATTATTCTAAGTTTGCACCTGCTATCTTGAGGGCCTTGAAGATTGCAGAAATAAACCAGAATCCATTAAGTCAGCTACACTTGTTGAGTTCTTACAGTGCTCTGCCTCCAATCCACTGGGGCCTATTAGAGACCCTGAAAAAGACAGGAAATGGGGATCACCAGGTCTGTGCTGCAGATACGAGTGTGCTGATGTCCCACATAGAAACCTTAATTCAAAATCATTTTATGAAAGTTTTTTGAGCAACTGATCCAATGTCCACAGTTGCAATACCTTCTTGACAAGCTGCATGTTTTATTAAAGCCATGATTCATCTGGCCTGTGTCCAGTCCACAGCATATCACACAGTTTTGTATTCAGTTTTCAAGCTTTCAGCAGTGTTTGTAAGTAACATGTGTGAGATTTCTAGCGGCGGTGAAAGGTTGTGAATCGGGAGCGTGAGAAACTGGAAGAGCGTTTTGCGGATCATACACAGTAGGCATGCCAGCGCTGCTGGCTTTCCTTGGCAGTGCTGTCTCCTTCACAAGCCTGAAGCGTCCTCGATGGAAGAGGCAGATAATGAAGTCTGACCTTTCTGGAACTAATAGCTCTGGTTTTGTTGCAACAATGACGTGAACCTTTGGTCGGTGGATGTTTAATTAAACTTTAACTCATTTCACTTAGGGCACTGAAACATAACAAGATAATATAATGGTGTTCATATGTTACTAATGAGGGTTGATTTCACTACAAAGATTAAAGTATCCTTGTGTTGTTAAGCCTTGAACCACTGACTTTTGTGATATATTACCTTCTTGTAGAATGTTTTTTATGTATTGTGTGGCCAGTGCCTAAGTAAAAAAATCTGGTCATTTTGTTTTTAATACCTTTTTCTCCCAAATATTTTCCTGTATCAAATAGAATACCTAATTCAATATTTTTAATGTATTTGAGGTGTGGCTCTTCCTCCAGTGTCTTGTAGTCTCTTTCCTAGATGTTTTTTATTTGAACTTTCAACTTTAGAATCCTTTTTTAGTATTGTAGAAGAATCTGCTAGTAGTAACAGCCGTCTTCTTAAATGAGAATCAGACGTCACAAGTTATTTACATATATTTTTTGTATTATGCTTTGTCTTTGAGATCATATAGCTTTTCTTGTTCTAAATACTTATGTTTTCATATTTTCATAAGTTAATTTCCTTGATGTTCTATTCTATTCATGCTTTGCATGAATTAGTGTAAGAAAGAAGCTTCCCAAATTGCTTGGCATCTCATCACGGAAAGCGAAGGATTAATTCCAGTGTGATAGCATCAGAAGTGTTCATTATGTAACCTAAAATATATCTTTGTGGTTTTGCTAATGACAGGCTCTTTGCTGGGTTTTTTTCTGAAGAAAAATATAGCCTGGATTGTCCTAGGAGATCATGTGGTTATAGACAAATGTATTCTGCTAATTGAAGATTATATTTCGCAAGGACATAAACTACATTTCACACTATGAGAAATGGTAAAATGATGTCTTGGAAGTTTTGAGTGGCATGCAGTTAGAGATGAAGAGCTAAGAGTCTTCAGATGTAAGGACATATAGCTATGGGAAGTTGTGTTTCCCACTAAGATTCAAATAATCTGGTAATTGATAACATTTTTTTTTGCCTCTTCAATAGGCAACATTTCCTACATGTCAAGATTCACTTGGGGCTTTGAACTGTTGCCGTATCCGACAGCTTCCTCTGTGTGCCTGCTAGTACTTTTTGCCACACTAGAAGCGAACAAGACACCATCTAGCAAACTATTTTAAAGAATTGTCATTTCTTCCAGCGTAAGGTAAAAGTCCCGAGCGTGATGTGCCTTTACCACACTGAATCCATATACAGTATCATTAAATGTAGCTGAGAACATGGATGTGACACAGTAGCTTTCTAGCTTCTCCCATTCTTAGATACTTTTTTAGGACTTTTGTAGTTCTTTGCTCAAACATCGTTCACTATTTCTGCAGTAACTTTGAAAAATAACTTTTTGTTTTCATGGAATTGTGAACAGACCAGGTTGGAAGTGACCTGAAAACATCATCCGGGCCAATCTTTTGTGACAAAGGGAGCCTAGATGAGATTATCTAGCACCCTGTCCAGTTATGTCTTAAAAACTTCCAGAGATGGAGACTCTTCCACATCGCTGGGGAGATTGTTCCAGTGATTGAGTGTTCTCACTGAAAAAAAATTGTTTCTTATACCAAAATGAACCTTCTCCTGGTGCAACTTCCCCCTTGTCATCTCCATATGGCTCCTTGTGAAGAGAGAGCCTCCGATCTCTTCCTAACCACCACTGAAGTATTGGAAAACGGTGCTGAAGTGCCCACTGAGCCTCCTCCAGTGTGAAAAGATCTGACTTATTCGGTGTCCTTATAGGGCAGGGGAATTTTCATCATCTTCCAAACATGACAAGGGAAAGACCATGATTATGTAATTTTAAAAAAATCCAAGTTCTGTAAGAAATGTTGCATAAGCATGTTGCCAAGAAAGAAGCATTGCTTGTGTCAGTGATAAGTGTACATCCACCTTGTATTTCTGTATGTTTCAGTCTGGATTCTTACAGTAATTCCAAGTGGAAAAAAAATGTAATGCTTTCTCTGGATGTGCTCAGTACAAAACCAGAATTCTAAATCTTGGGGAAAAAAAAAAAAAAAACAAACCCAAAACAAACCCAATTGCCTGGATTGAATTACTGGGACAGGGTTTGGTTTCAGCATAAGGACTCGATGGAAATCCTGCAGTACCTGGTTCCTTGGGGCTTAATGCCATTTGACATGGCAGGGCAATTTGTCACACGCTGTTACAATACTTTATAGAAACATCTTCAAAGAAGAGCTTGTTTTCTTAGAAAGTACCTGAAAGGGAAGAGCTGAGATTCTAAACAAGATAAGACTAGAAGCCAACATCCTACCCTAACTCAGATAAACCGGTCAGAATTAAACTAGCAGGGGATTTATTTCGGCATGTCTTAATCATCATTTCAAAGTTCATGGCAGTAACCCAAGCATGGTTTGAATTTCTAGTTGCTGCTTTTCTATCACATAAGCCATTATAGCAGTTGATATAAATTAAATAAGTAAAAAAATGAGCACTTGTACTTAGGTAAGGGCTTTCAACGTGGACTTAAGGTGTATAAGGGCAGTGGTTAATGAGCACATACAATATTTATACATTTCTCAGAGTGTCTGTTAACTTCAGTAAACTATTTTTGTGCACTACATCTGCTTGTGGATCCTAGTAATGGACATTATAAAATGCTGCAGTAGTGTCGTGATCCTGGAGGTACACAGTATTAGTGACCTGGTGCTAATGCTGTGCTCTGGTAGCTGTAGTGTACAATCTTCTGTCCTGCAGGGCCTGTAGGAATGGAAGGGAAAAAATTTCCAGCATGCTCAGAATAGCTGGCTGTGGGTACATAGGATAGTGAGGGAAGCAGTCCCCCTTTCTTCCCGGCCCAGAGTTTCTTAGTGTCAACAATGTACTGTGCTTCAACAAATATTGTGCTACTGTTATAGTCCTTTTTTTCCCCCACTGTCAGTATTATGAAAGATTCAAAAGGCATTAAAGACCGGGAGTAAGTGCCTTTTTTTTTGTCTTGTGTGTTCAGTGTGCAGACACTGTGCACACTGAATGCTGTCATATGTTTTTTTCTATTAATTTCTTAAGGCAAAAGCGGTGTGCCAATGGTACGGAAAAACAAATCTATATTGTGCTGGTTAGCAGGATTCTTTAAGCCATTTAGGTGTGCTGTATACACAGTTTGCTCCTATTTGTCTAGCAGGATGTTGCAGTATCAATCAACAAAATCCAGGTTGACGGAGAGTGTGAGCATGCAGATCTACCCATTTCCACTGGCTTTGTTGACCTAGAGTAATAGCATAGCTTTAGTTAAGCTGTTATTCTTCTGTATTGATAAATCTTTGCTGAACACTTGCTACTACATGAAAAACCTTAGGGCAAAATTGAACAAATGTAAGGACAAATATAATGTCTGTGTTTACACTTTTTATTTTAAGAATATTTATGTGGAAAATGCTTTGTTTTGCTTACAGATGTACCAGGTGCTCATTACTTGCCTTTAGTCACAGCCCTTCTTCTCAGGGTGACAGAGAATGATGTGAGGTAAAGGATGAATAGAGCATCAGAAGATAATTCCGTTTTCTTAGTGTTTTATCATATAGAAAGGATTGCTATTTACAGTTTTGAGGTGATGGAATATTTTATCTGATGGAACTCTACAGGGAAGATTCTTGTTCAAAAGGTCAGCTTTGCTTTCAAGGACATCAAGAACAGACATTGCTATTAAGTGTATCATGTTTGGCATACCTGAAATACACGTTACTCATTTGTATCCACTGTATTTTTTTTCTAAATAAATACTGCAGGATCCACACTATAGCACTCTCTTTGCAAATATGATTGTAAATCCTTATCAATCTGCTATAAAGAAAATCTACTAAAAGAAGTGGTTTCAGAGTTTGGTATTCTTAAGTCTTGAGATGTGTTCCATCCTGTGTTTCCTTGAAAGTTAGGGGCATAGTTGATGACAATCTAGTAATTCACTGCTGAGACTAAGGTTTTAGTGAGATAATCTGCATCATTCTGGAAGGAAGTATGTATAGAAAAAGAAACACAGATTAAAAATAGCAAATGTCTAAACACTCTGTTTACATTGCACCACAGACTTGTCTGGTGCTGCATGGAAAGCCTGTATTCTGAGGATTAGTATGGAAAAGGAAATCTCTGACTGTTTAATGTTTCTTATTCACGTTTAGTTCAGTGGAGAGATGAACTAGTTGTCTGTTAGCTGTTGTGGAGCAACTTTGGTACACTTCTAATATCATTTCAGGATCATGGGCTTAAAAATTACTTGAATGGTTTAAACAGCAATGAGCAGTTAATGTCAGTGAATTAATGTGAATGGGCCATTGATTCTGAACTTGCATTAGCAGCTTAAGGAGGATTTAAATGTCACTGTGTTTTTTGATGTCAGTTACAAATGTGCTCAGCTTGCTTATCAGAACTGGGAAGCTGTTGCTTCAGATTTTTCAGAATGCAGCAATCTAAAAGACAACTGTCGTGGTCTTGCTCTCCAATTTAGCTAAAACTTTTGAAGATCTCCTAGACATAGATCTAAGCTGTTTGTTCCTTTTACTCGAGAAGACTTTATTCCCTGGTAAGTGTTTAAAATGCTGTCTGGCCTCTTTCTTGACAGTATAGGAAAATTATTCAGCAGAATTAAGAAAACACCTGATTTACTTGCTTATGTACAGTATCTTACAGAATTTAACCAAGAAGAGCATCCACAGTGTATTCCTTGCGCAACATAGGAACACGTTTTTCATAAAAAGCGTATCTCAAGTTTCACAAAATCAGTTACACAGCACCAGAATTGTTACTCTAGCATTTTATTTAGATATTTTGTCACTGGGATTTGGAATAGACTTACATTTTCAAATAGTTTCTTTTATTTTAAAGAAGTTATTGTTACAGAAGCTTGCAGGGTATCACCCCCAAATTTAAAATTCATCATGACAATAATTGAGTCAAAGATGAAGGAACTCAAAATATAATTCAGAAAGGAAAGACTGAACAGGTTTGTTATGTGCATTTACACAAGATTTGGCTCTTAACCATGATTTTGTTAAGAACATAGGAGGAAATAATTGCTTCATAATAACTGTTCAAATCTACGAATGCCACAAAACTTAAATACTAAGGAGCCACTTAATCAGAGCAAGATTAATTGCTTGGTTAGGAACTGTAAGCAATTTGCATTTCATTCTGGCCTAAAGTAGACCTGTGTTTTTAGGACCATAGAGGTTTGAGAACATTCTTAGCGAGTTGAACAATTTGTAGTAGGAAATGCTGACTTTGAATGGTGTCTGGAGATGTGCGTTCTCAACCGAACATGAATTTTCAGCATGCCTTGTGGCCAAAAGGACCAGTGAGATCCTGAGGTTAGAAATGGGAATACTGTCAGGGAAGTAATATTACTGTCTGTCTTTGACTTCGGTGTAACCTTTTGGAAGAATATTATGCCCAATTTCCAGTAATGCTGGGAAGTTGGACAGAAAAGAGTCATGAGAGCAATAGAAGTATTAAAAAGAAGCACTGGCATGAGAGTCTCAACAAACACAATCTGCTTAGTGAAAGAAGAATCAGCCTAGACGAACCATCACCGGAGAAAAGTTGATAATAAAGAACTGTTCCATCTAGCAGAGAAAGATCCAGCAAGTCTAAGCAGAAGTTGTACATGTTACAAAAGGAGGTAAAGGTACGTAACAGAACAGTAAAGGCATCCCTAGTCTGGACGTATTAGATGATTCCTGAAAAAATGTGATTTGATAGAGGACTAATTCAGATAAGTCAGACCCATGTTACACAAGAGGTCAAACCAAACAATCACAAGTCATGTTTGGCTGCTCAGGTGTAACTTGCCTGTTAACAAAAGCATGAACGGCATTTCACAGAGGTTTGAGCTAGAGATGGTGAACTAATTTCAGTTCTGCTGTGGTGTGATCAGTACACAGAGCAAGTTGTGCGCTGAATAGGCTACTGGATATGTTTAGCCTTGTTCTTTCTGTCTCTAGAGAATTGCAAATGGACTACTAATGCACACCCTGACTTGACTCAGGGCTATTAGGATATGGCTCATTAGTTTTAAATTTCATTATACAACACGCCTTGTGATGGTTTGGGCTATATATACTTTCATTATGAAAATGAGGTGAACAGCACAGGAGGAAAGTGTCTGTGTAAATGTCAGCTTTATTGAATGTAGCTAATTATTATTTATTTTTCCAAGCTTTTAAAAGTTAGAGATCTTTTAAAATTTATTAGATGCTTTTGGACCCCTTTTCGCTCTGTTTTTACAAGCAACTTGCAATCCAATGGCCATTTTCAATTAATTTTCAGCTCATAACAAGAGTTATATGACAAATGGAAAAATCCGATGCTTTCTTTTTATAGTTAAACTGGAGCTTTTATATACCAATTAAAGCTTAGAGAAGGTAAAATGTACTCACAGGTTCTGCTCTAGCAACATGTTTTGATTAAACCATATTTTCTTTACATTTTAAACTAATTCACTAAATTATATCTAAATAGAGCAGGAATTTAGTGGACTTTTTTACTAAGTATCTGGCAATCTGATTCTGTTTAAAATGCTAATAAATGCATCCCATCTCCTAATGAAACCAGTGCTCCTTGCATAATTAATTTGCATTTTATACAGATGAGGATGGGAAAGCCATATTCACAGTAGTTTTCAACCAGAAAGGTTAATAAAAGAATTCTATGCAGTTCTGAAACACCACACAAGTGGCTCATTTCTGCAAAACCAGTATTTTGCAAGTAAAAATTTTAGTGAAATTTACCTGGAGTCGTTGTTCCATACAGCTTTCATCCACAAGGTGGCATTCCTAACAGGAGTTTGCTAGACATGGTCATTTCTTGCAGTTTTTGATGGGCTGTAAGTGAAAGGCGGTCATAAGCATTTGTAATATTATAAGAGCTTTTTATGTTTTCATTTTTATAAAGTGTAATTAAGAGTAATTTAAGTCAGAAACCTGAATCATAATTAGGTCAGTACTCATTGATGTGTGGAGTATCCAGAAACATGTGATGGTTCCACAAAACAACACATTCATTCATGGCATTATATGCTACAAGAGACTTTTCAACGGTAAATCTGGATTCAATTTTGCTTTAATGAAAGAGTCTAAAATAATAATTTAAAAATTCTTTAAATCAAGAGCACAAATAATACCTAGGTCTTGTATGCAAACCCCAGTGTTTGGTGTTTTGAATATGATGTGGCATATGGAGTTTGTAGTGAGTTCTGGGTTAAGGAAGGGCAGTTAACAGTTCCTGGGAAAAAGCTGTATAAATTATGCCTTGCTCTGCAGGGGAGGATTTTTCATAGTTTAATGTTACAATGGCCAAGCAACTTATTTTCATATGCCTGTCATCCAGGTTGATAACTGAGCCCGTGGGCAGCTCTGCTTTTCTCCAGGCTTTATATCATTGTCAGTTTCTTGTAATCTTTGTATGCTAAATTCAAATACCTTGTTACTCTTTTTCTTTAAATACAAGCATGAAGGGAGTATAATACAACCTGCTAAACCAATACAAGAGCACTAGATTTTATATAACAGGGACATGCATATTGTACTTTTCTCTCCCATGGTTAAGGTCCTGATCTTACTTTGTGGTTTTTTGCTGACTCTGTAAGATCAGACCTGAGCCAAATAATCATTTATATTTCCATTCTAGCTGGTGCCCTACTTGCATTTTGATTTGCAAAAAAAAGACATAACCTAAAGTTTGTGCTTAAACTGTAATCCAGTGTAAATTGTGGAATTTTTTCCAAGTCTGTTCCAAGTCAACAGAAAGGAATATGAGTAGGTTTTCGTTTGATTGATTTATTTTTTTGTGGTAGCAAAACTTCTGTGGAGTCTTTTCTAATGCTTAATCCCTGCTGATGCCACTGCTCCCTGTGCCCACCCCCACTGATGCCTCAGCCCTCTGGGTTTGGTTCCTGTCACTTAACACAGCCGAAAGGACAGAGCAGCGGCTGCACCACGGCTGACACTAATGACAGTCTTTGCTGAGTTAGTGGGCACTGCTTTGACATTAAGCAGATGTTCTTTTTCCTAACATGCTGTTCTACCTCTATCATCTCTCAAAGATGGGTCTGCAAAACAGAATACGAATTCCTGTTTACCGAAAGCAATTGTCAGTCAAAAAAATCCCCCCTTCAGAATATTTAAGATGGTAGAACCTACCTGCTGGTTGAATCTGGCACAAGGACTGTAGATGCAAACCTTCTGAGCTGGTAGTATCTCATGCAGACTACCAGTAAAATTTGAGGGCCTGAACATCTCCCACATGCTGCAAATTTTAAAGAAATGTGGTGAAAATTACTATTTCCAGGATGTGGAAATGGCTGGACAAAGAAAGTTATACATAATAATTATGAAATGTTAATGAGGAAGTAAATGATTTGTTGTTGTTGCCTTTCAAGTTAAGCTACACGCTGAATTTTTGCTATAGTGGTTAGGCATAGCAGTAGGTGAGTAGATGGGGGCAACATTCTTCTGAGAAGAGCAAGAAGCCTGTCCCACAGAGGAGGTTTAGGAAAAACAAACGTACAAAAAAACAAATGGAAAGGAACATTCTCTGCTCTGATGGCTGCCATGGAAAGGGCTTATTGTGAAGGATGGTCTGTAGATAGAACTGTACACAGCTGTACAAGGGAACAGGTTAGTCAAGGTAATGGCACAGTTCAGGGTCCCCAAAAACGCTGTAATGTGTAGGGTGTGATGGACATCACCAGGAGAAATCAGTAGTCTGGAGCATCGCTGATGTTGCTTCTGGGACATCTCATGATGTCAGATCAGATGGATATGTACTCCAACTCCCAAAAATAGGGGAAAGAAATTATGCTGAATTTGTCCTTTTGCCTGAGGGTCTCTCAGTTATGTGACAGGGACGATAAGTTCATATAACCAAACACTTGCAGGTGACACTGTCAGAAAAAAATGGCTGTACTGACTGCAGACAAATAATAGTCCTGATATTTCATGATGGATCTGGAAATTGCTTTGCTGGTACAAAGAACGTCAGGTGCTAATTTGATGCGGTTTATTGCTTGCAAGAGGTGGATTATAAATGTTTGGAATTGCATCTTATGTAACTGCTGCTGGATAAGCATAGGTATGAGTAAGTGTGAACTGGGAAAGGAAAATATGATACTGGGAACTGTAACCACAAGTATTATCACTTCCCATATGTAACGAACTTGTGCCTAGGGCAAGGAAGCACCATTACTGACAGAAGCTGTTTGCTCATGCAGGTGATTTTATTGCTGTAAGTGATTTATCACTCTGGATTACATTTTTTGATGAAAGACTTTTCTGGAATGATTGTAGTCCAGAGAAAATTTGGAGTTGTTTACCTTCAATAGATGACCAGGTCTGCCTACTGAAAATGTTAAATTTATAAAGTACTTCCATGGGGGTTTTAAATTGGTGGAAGACAAAGGGTCATTATGCAACATGGAGGTTTGCTTCCCCGAGTTAGTAGTCACATAATCTCTTTCAGTCTCTCCCTTTCACTTCCTCAGTCTCAGAAATCTACAACTATGTATTTTAGAAAATTATCAGATACTTAAATATTTAATATACTTCCAAATTGTAAGATTTTACTTTATCTGTTATCAAAAGTATATGCTGGATTCCCTGAACTTATATTGGGTGCTGAAGATACACTGATGATTTCTGAAAACAGAAAAACTGTCCTCACTTCCTTTACAAAAGGCAAAAAGATGTTACATTTTCAAACTGTTAAATCTAGCTTTTAAGTCCTGATTCCAGGAAGTGTGCAGCACCTGAATTGCCAACATCTCTGTTCATTGTGCTCCTGGGTCACTGATGGTAAAGTTCTTACTTTCTTATGCATTTATATTATTGTGAAAAGAGATAGTTATAAGTCTAGATCCCTTCCTTCTCAGAGGGATGTGAATGCAAAACAGTTATCCGCTGTGTTACTTTGGCCTGACACTAGAATTACTTTACTCAAGACAAATCAGACCTAATACCCAGTCAACCCCTGTTTAAAATACAGTGATGAAGCTGAGCAAGAAGATACTGAGTGCAAAGTGAACTTTTCAGTACTGTGTAGAGCCAGTATAAAAGCTTGTTGAAAACTACTTCACAAACTACTAAGATCTCCATAGTGCCCAACATCAAACAAATTGTTACTCATTTCTGCAAGGCACAGCTGACAGCTGATGGAAGAAATAGAAATCACTTTTCTTAAAAATCTATCCAAAATAAAATTTGCCTTCTGTGAGCACTTAGCTTGTTGTGCTAAGCCTCAGGGTGAGGAGTGGATCTCCCACCTCCCACGGTGGTGGCTCTTTGGTCAGTTAGGGGCAATAGAAGCATCATCTTCATTTATGAGGTTACTTTCCTTGTATTAATTGCATGATCTGCTTCATAAATCAACTTACATTTAAATGGAACAGCTCAAAAGTAATTGGGCAGCTGAGCAACTGATGAGTTACTGTGCCTTATGGCTACTGTGGCTGTGTGGGTAAGGACCAAAAACACAAAAATTGGTCTCTTTAACCTCCAATGTCCCTTAACTCTCCTCCAATGAGTTTTCTGTCACTTTAATTTAAGACGTATTTTGATCACCTTATGAAAGCAATTCTATGATGCATTTATCTCCAGTTTCCCAGAAACAATTGGCCAGTCCTGTGTTCCTGAATTCCCTTCTGTACATTGCCTTTCCTCTTTCCTTTCTTGATAGCTGTAATAGATGTTGTTAGGGATGATGCTGTGTGTAGATCTGGTTTTAGAGGATAGACAGAAGAAATAAGCATTATTTGGAGTGTCATTGAGACCGCCTTGGTAATTTTTTTTGGTTTGCAAAGCAGATGTCTCTGTTATGCACTCAAATTCTTCACCACCACCCATTATCATAAAGTCATTTTAGCATAACTATTTTTTAATTCTCTAAGCCTGTTCATGGGACAATTTAAAATCAGTCTTTGTAGGATAAATTTCACTTTATGTTACAACTCAAAATACCAGAATCATAAATTTTTAAAAAATAATCTTCTAATAAGCATTTTGTAGTTAACGTAATTAAGTTCCTTTCAGGCTGGTACTTGGACTGCAAATCAAGAGTTTTATTTTCCTTTTGGAATCAGGTACCCTTTGAAATGTTCACACTTAACTTCTGTGAACTGCGTTGTCATTCTGTGTTGTGACACTGTTGTCACTCTACTTCTGTCAGCAGGATTTTAAAAACTGCCGTGAGTTCTGACTGGAAGAAGAAGTGTATGTATGCAATTTTCAGTGGAAAGGAAAACCAGAAGACATTATTTTGTTATTATAACTTCACCTAAGAGGAGAAGAGGTGCATATGTATGTGTGCGTATATTTGATAAGTGTATATCTTTCTCAGAAAGCTTGAAAATCGTGATTTTTTGCAACATTTCAACTTGATATGGGGATGCTGGGGGTTTTTTTCCCCACCTTACTCCTACCCAAATTCATAAATGAATGACACAAAAATTTTGAAAATCAGGCTTCACTATGTAGAAAGTAAAAAATTGGGGGGAAAGAGCAGCAAAAATCAGATCCAGTGAATACTCAGAAGCTGGATGCAATTCTGCTGAGTATCTGTAAATTAAAGCCCAAGATTGAAATTCTGACCCCTTAAACAATTCCTTTAGCCATGGCCATGACTAAGGCTTCCTCTAGCCTTAAAATCTTACTATAAAAGTGGAGCTGTGGTTTTCTTGAGGGATTTGTGTAAATGCCTGCTGCGGTGAGGCTAGGTACCAGGGAAACAGCTTTTGCGGGGGGGCGGGGGGGGCTGAGAGGAGTGGTTCTACTTTTTGTCTGGCAATAATTCTGAGCTAAAAGAGGAAGAAAGCATTAAAAATTTTATTTAAACCCTCAAAAATTGTGTTTAACATGAAATGAGCATTTATAAATTAGCAGTCTGTTTATCTGAGGTTGTATGATTTTATGTATGTGCACATATATATATAATGTACATGCGTAGAGATTGAATAGGTATTTCAGTTTGTTGTGTGCATGGAATATCGTGCTCGCTGAATCATTGTGAGCCATCTTGACTGATGCATCTCAGATCATGTGTTGAAAGAGATGTGCATCCCTGTGGGTGCCAGTCTGCTGCATCATCACATCCAGATGGGATCTGGCCCATGCAGTTGTCCTTCCTACTCAATGCGAGTTTGATGTCCCAGAGGGACCACACGACTTCCCTGAGCTGTGCTGTCAGGTTCAGGGCATCCGCAGCCCAGGGCTCCAGCTGGCCTTGACCCTTGCCTGGTTTTTTGCAGCTCTGTTGCCTGACCTTGGTTCACTGTCACTGAGGAAGCTGTCGCTGAGCTCTGAGAGTTTGTAAACTGAAACCGTGCAAGATAAGAAAAGTAAAACCAGGCAGAACTGAACGTGCTGAGCTGGGAACGCTCTCGGGGACTGGGGACAAATACTGACGTGGAATCTAAAAATCTAGGGGAGAAAGCAAAGACTTAGAAGATGGCATCTCTGCAACTGTGAGGACTTGAATTGATTTACTGGAGTATTTTGACATGAATGAAAGACCTTTCTTATTAAATATAAAGTGTGCAACACCAATAAAAAGCAACAGAAACCACTTCATATGCTTTTCTCATTTTTCCCCCCTCTCCCTTTTCCTTATGTATCCTCATCTCATCAGCTCCCTCCTGACCCATCTGAAGGATGCTTCTCTGATCAGCCTCTGGTCAAAAGTGCCTCTTGATACCCTTTACTGTTCTCATTTCACTCTGTGAATCATACAACCCCGAAGGCACTCTTGGCATGCGGTACTGTTCTCTCACTGCTCTTGACCCCAATGTCCACGCTGGCATGGTGTGGTGGCCCTGGAGCACTGCAGTGACCAGCCATCCCCCTGGCCACCCACAGAGGTGCCCAGCTTGGCATCAGGGCTGGAGGAGCAAGAACAACATTCTCAACCCTGACGTGAGTGTCCAGGTTTGGGGTAGGGACTAGGGACCCAAAACGCTCTGCACTATTGCTTATACAAGCGCCCAGGTGAAAATAACTCTGGTTTCTAATCACAGCAGTCACCGGGGCTGCTGGGCCCTGGCAGAGGTTCCCCACCTTGCTGTCACAGCCAAAGCCAGCAGCTGTCTCCAGAAGCACACTACCTTTATACAAGGCAGACTCTCTGCTGCCTTCAGATCCCTCTGATTAAAGAAATCATATCCTTTTGGGAGTGTCTAGTAGCCTTCATAGGCTTCATGTTTGGATGTACTATTTGTATAGATGGCATTGAGATGCAGCCAAAGCCTTACTGAACTTCTGTTGGTTTTCACTTGGTTTGGACATGGAAGAAATATGTGTGTGCCTTCTGGCACGTGCTCTGCCACTCCTCAGACCAAACTGGAGGTGCTGCATCTCCTTGTCTCTCATGTCCTTCAGACCAGGCTCCTTTCTACCTGCACCGTGTATCTTGATGCCAGTCTCTTCATCTCACTTCTGATGCCAGGTAATTAAGCAAGGAGAAGGGCATTGGACAAAACAGACGACCTGGACAATCTAAGCTGGACTGCAAGTACACTTCGATTCCATACATTTTAATCTGAGGGGGTTTTTGTTTGGTTGGGTCTGTTTTTTGTTGATTGTTTTCTTTGTTTGTTTTTAAATGAAGATGTTAACATAAAATGGCAATTTAGCTGTCCCTGAAGTGTCAGTTCTGAGGACCAGATTTGTGATGGGATTTACCTCTGATTTTGTTAGAGTATCCATTTTAGCACAGAGTGGAAGTTGGATTTGATTCACTAGTTGCGATCAGACCAATCAATACCAGTACCAATCAAATTCTTCTTATATCATATCCACATTGTGTGGATTTCAGCTGTAGTTTCAAATGCATGAACAATGCTTGCTATTTGCCAACCGATATCTAAAGAAAAACCCTAGAGGTTGGAAAATAGTAACATTCAGAGAAATTAGAGATATGATTTGGTAATTAAAGTGGTTAAGAAATCCCTTCAGTGTATTCTTAACTAAAGAGAGGAATAAACAAGTGATGGAGAATCAACCAAGAGGCAGGGGCAGAAGACAGGAAAGTGGTTGTAGTGTTAAGAAGGAAGTTCATAACTCATTAATGTAGGGGAATTATTTGAAGATATTAATGTTATGGTGTACAAGGGAAGTACAATAGCTTTCTAGAGCTTTTGGCAAAATTTCAGATGAGAGTACAATGGCTGCAAATAAATGGAAGGGTTTTCATTAGGTTCATAATTAAGCAAAAAAGCAAGGGGAAAAAAGGTCGCTGTAAAAAGGAGCTTCCTGTATCTGGAAAAAAATTACAGTCATGTTGAAAGCTGTTTATTACAGAGAAAGATATGGCCTCAATCTGGCCTATAAACTTGGTACTTGGATGATTTTCCCTACAACAAAAAACCCATGAATTTCAACTCCAGTGTAGTAGCAGTGAGACATGATACTATTGAGAGGTCTCCAAAGCTACCAAGTGTGAACTAGATACAGACAAAATATAAAAATATATCCACTGAACTAAACTGCCCACGTGGTTAAATCACTTGGGAACCTGGAGAAGTAGGATTTCATACACAAGAAAGAGACAAAGGTGCTCAGGAAAAAAAAAGGCTTCCTAGTCACACTGTGAGCTTCTGCTCTGTAGAAACTGCTGCTGCCCAAACTCTCCTAAGGAAACCAGTCTCTGGTGTAAGCTGAAGGCAGAAATGTTATTGCACGGTGTACAATAGCATTTACTTTTGGGCATTTGCTAAACAGGCCAAAGATACATTTTGGAGAGAGACTCACAGCAGTCTATCAACTGGAAAATAAATTATCCTCTTCTGCAGCCCACTCCATTATACCCCACTGCCCTTAGCTGCCGCCTCTGAACTTGGATTCACTACATTTCCAGGCACATCTGAGCTTAGAGAACATACTGTGTAGCACAAGGGAGAGCAGGTGGTCCTGTGCAGCCCTGTTTCTGTTCAGCCTAATCTGAAAGATTGGCTTTTGGAGGAGGGGCGGAGATCTGGGGGCAATATATGCAATTCATCATCACTCTTTTCACTGACTGTGAGAAACTGCTACACCTGCTGCTCTGCTTCAGATGGGCTTTGAAATACTGGCAGGCTGAAGGACATATGAGTTTTTCTTTCATGATAACAAAAATAAGCACTTTGTTCTGGTATCTGTAAAGCTAAGGCAGTTTCCTACAAGCAGTGATAATTTGAGAGCAGTTTCTGGCTTGCAGTTGATACATAAACAAGAATATTTTTGGAAATGCTGGTTGCTTTTATTATTAATAAAAAATAAAAAAAAGAAAATCACTGCTAATTTTCAGTTTGCTGAGTCTTTTAAAACATAATTTCCAAGAGAAACACTTTGAATTATCAGGCAGAAGGAAAATAACTCATTGGCGTGAGACAAAATCAGCAGTGCTTAGTATGGAGTAACTACTGGAAATCATTGTGCTCTCAGAAGGAGTCTGAGTACCTTTATGCCACAAAAAGTTCAAACAATGTTCATCTGTGAACCAGAACCCAGAACAATGATGCAAAGCAAATGTCCATTGATGTACACAGCCTGTCCAAGGGGAATCAGAGTGTGTTAGAGAGCTGGTAAGATGCCTAAAACCAAAGTGCTGATATGGGTGCCCTGGTGGAAAGAAGACCCAACACACAGTAGCTCAGAGTCTGTGTTGGAAGATGCAAGCTGTGAATGCATTTTCTGTGTGTGCCAGGCACTTTTAGAGAAAAGTGGGAAAATTCACTCCTGACTCATCAAAGGTTTTCACAAATCTGCAGATGCCAGGCCTGAGTCTGAGGTCCAGGAGAGGCCACGTGCCACCTGCGTGACTGTTGTGGCAGCAAAACCAGTGCGTCCTCCCCGGTGTGGAAATTGGGAAACTCGGCTGGCCTGTCGAGGGTGAGCGCAGGGCTCTGGGTCCTGCTTTCCAGCACTGCCAGTGTTGGCTGCCCCATCCCATTCTGCCTGCCCCCTCCTGTCCTGGCCCACTTCACCCTCTTCCCTTGCTGCAACACCACAGCTGCCTGGTGCCACTCCCTGCAGCGAGTGGCTGTACCTGCACTGCTGGGAGCCCTTGGGCTGAGTTGGGCATTTAGGGAAGGCAAAACCAGATATGCTAGCAGTGCATATAGATAAGGTAATATTTTATTTGAGGAAAAAAAACTGAATACGGTTTCTGAACAGCATTTAAAAATGGATTGCAAGAAGAAGCTGAGCTTCTCTTGTAAATAATAAAAATTACAAATTGTCCATTGCAAATATCTCCTGTAACTTCTCTGAAGTTCATTTATTTAAGCAGGTTATGAATTATTCTAGTTTTGTTCATCACCTGGCTATGTGACTGACTGTGTAACATTAGCATCTACATCTGTATGGGAGTAGCATTACCGTGTGTCTTTGAAGACGACCCTGGAATTTCAGAATAAAGAGTTTAATTAAGTGTTGGATTTTACTTTATGGAAACTCTGCAACCTGATTCATTTCAAGTGAATCGCAAAAGTGCCATGGAGTCCAGTGGGAGCAAGATTGGATTATTGCAAAATGCAGGCTTAAAATTTTAAATATTTATTAACTTTAAAACAATTATCCATCTTAACCTTTTCATTATTGTTTTACACAGCCTAAAATAGCTACCCAGAAGTGGCTCTAAATATGAACATGAACAGGACATCATGCTTTCCAAAACAACTAAAATTCTCATTCACTCTTTTCATCTCCCTCATGCTTGCTGTGTGTAATGAAGATGAAGGACAACGAGGGACATGGTCACTGGAGATACTTGTCAGGTCTGTGATTGAAGCTACTGAAGTTCCCTACTAACAGGGCACGTGAAAGCTTAGCTAAAGAAGTGCTACAGTTCCAAACTCAAACATTCAGCTACTAGAAATAACTAAGTCATACCTTCCAAGGCAGCCTTAGCTCAATTTCCCTAGATATACCCTTTATAATAGAGTATTTAATTACATCATCACAGACAAGTTACTCCTGAAATTTCCTCCCAATACCTTGAGCATATGTGTATCTATGTAGCCCTATGAGCTAGGTCTTCATTTCCTCCAGAGAGCATTGTATTAGAACCTAGCAGAAAGATACTTGATCTAAACTCTTGATTTCCTGAAGTTTCAAAGGCAAGGTCAATGTGGCATAACAGCCTTGAGTGAGGAGAGCTGTGGGGGGCCCACAGAGGAGAGTGGAGCCATACGTCCCTTTGTTCCATCCACCTCTTATATTTTGCTAGAAGTACAGTGATCAAAGTGACAGTCCAGTGCCTCTCCAGCAATACAGCCCCACCACTCACTGATTAACAAAAAACCAGCCCCTTGCCCAGCTGGATGAGCTCATCCATGCTAGCTGAGCATTCAGGATTTTATTTTGCTCTAGAGACAGGGAAAATGCAGTGTGATTTTAAATTCTGTCACAGAGGAAGGGTACACAGCAGGTAGGCAAACATGCTGAGGAGGACTTGGGACTCAGGTTGGTCAGAGATTGGAAGGTGTCAGGGAACGCCTTGCAAATCCCTGGGAATGAGAGCAGAGGAGCAGCTCTGCAAGTCTCCCTTTTCCTTTGGGCAGGAGCTAATTAGTCTCTGCGTCAGGAACAGGTTCCCGGTGAAAAGCGAAGCCCTGCACTGGCTGTTACCAAGCAATTATTCATTGCCATTCAAGCAATTATTGCTGCCTCTGAGACAGCAGCTACTTTATTCTTTGCGAAACACAGGAGACGACTTTCCATTAAGCAGTCAGTCTTGTTTACAGGAAAATGCATAAATAAGTAATAGAAATAATCTACCAAAGCAAAATTCGATCTTTTTGATTTTTAGGTGAAAAACCTGAGGGGAACCACTGATGTAGAAAACAGTGAAGGTTTTTTACTCTACCTGAGGAAAAATAAAAGAAAAAGCTCAAATAATTCAAAACTTTTTTTTTTGTAAAAGATTTACCTTATGTTTTCAAAAATTATGATAACCTCTCCAGACAGGTAAAAAAATATCACTACTCCCAAGTTGGTGGGGGAAAAAAGAGTTTTCAGTCTTTACTATCAAAGACTTAGTTGGTTTCAAGTGTTCCAATTCCTGATTATTTTGGTAGGAAAGCTTGAAAGGATGAATGTGTCTGTCCACTGCCAGGTGACACTCTAAATGACCTTGCTGTGCACTGTCTCAGGATTGCTGCAGACCCTTATCAGAAGGCACGAGAACAGCAGCCGGGTTGCACATCCAGAACCACACAGACCCGTCCGCAGTTTAACGGGCATACCTGGATACGAGCACTGTACCTGCCTAGGTCTCCGTCGTGCTCAATTTCAGGGGCTTTTGCAGGACTGATATATAAAAAGCAGGTGAGAAATAATGAACAGGATCAAGTGGAAGCGAATGGCACGGCGGTAAGAGGATCTGTCCTTTTACAAGCTGTGGCAGTAGCAGATGAAGCACACCGGCCCTCCCGGGCTCCGCAGCTCGGCTGCGGAATTTCTCTCACAAGGGGGCCGAGCTCACAATCGCGTGGCCGCACAATCGCTCCCAAAACTCGAGATGCTGCTCTCCTGGAGGGCTTGCGTGGCACAGCGTGCTGCAGAGCTGCGGAAATAACAGGCACCTTTCTCTTTCAGCCTTACAATAATATTAGTAGGCTTTTCCAGGGGTTTTGCCGACTTATCTCATCGTACTTTTGTCGCCTACGGCAGGATGGAGGCCAGGAAGGCGGCGCGGCAGCCCGTGGCTGTGCTCGGGATGCAGAGACAGCTCTGGAGCGGACACCGCCCGGGCTGGGGCTGGGGCCGGGCTGGGGCCGGCAGTGTGGCATTAGGGGCTCGCTGGGCTCGGGGCACGCTCTTTTCATTGCCGGTTTTCCGGACAGAAAGGCATCCCCAGCAGCCATCTGCCGGGCCCCCGCTCCCAGCCCGCCTGCGGTGCGATGGCTCCAGGGGGAAGCATCTGACTCATTTACCCTGGGCCGATAACATATTGCAGATATTTTGCGGAGGACAGCTGAGCTTTTTGGTGCCTCCTGATGCCTAAAGAACGTTTTGTTCCTTTTGCCTTCCTTGTGTATGCCGGTTCCTCCGTGATGTGTTGGAGGGCAGAACCTGTCATGCCACACGATATTACTTGCACTTGTACTTGGTACATCTGCCTCGTCTGAGAGAATTGCGGTGTTGGTCCTTCTGAAGATATCAGAAAATCGTCTTTTAAAGGGACCCTACTTGCTAAATAAGTTACTGTTTACCTAAGAGTGCACGACCTGCTATAAGTGTTCATAAAACTTTGGGTTAATGCCTTAAAATCAGCTAACATTACTTTATTGTGGTTCTATTTTAGTCCACTACTTTTATTTAATTTTATTTTATTTAACTTCATTTCATTTCATTTCATTTCATTTCATTTCATTTCATTTCATTCTTCAGCTTGCTCGTTATACTCCAACGCTGCCCTTATGCAAGCACACATGTTGCTATTTGTACATCAGGATCAAAGAAAAAAAGAAAGACACTCTATTGCTATCTCTTTTCATCCTCCCCTGAGGATGCTGTGATTTAGTCTCTAATCTGGAGGGCACTGTCCTTGGGAACAATGCCAAGTCCTTTTTTCATAGCGTGTATGAGACTGCAATTGCTCATTAAAATTCTTCCCCACCTTAGTGCACAGTGTTTGCTGAGGGCTGCGCTGCTGTTTGACTGTCTGTGTCAATACCGTCTGGCCACTCAGCATCTCGGCCCTGGGACTGCCTCGTTATCCCTTTCTGACCCTGCCTTGGAATACTTGCAGGATTGTATTCAGATACCTTCCAAGCTTCAGCATCTTCCTTTTATAGATTTAATGGCCTCACCAGTTTTATCTGCTTCTGGTTCTTCAGCTCATTTATCTTGGTTACATTTAGTTAATTGAGACTAATGTTTTGTTGAAAAATATCTCTCTTGGTCCCCAAGCTGAGCTTTTGAAGTGAGTAGATTTGAGTAAAAATTTGCAAACGAGCTATTAATATCGCTGCTGCAAAGATACTCTCTCTTCACCCATCATTTCCACATTGGCCTGGAGGGGATTCCCTTTCCTGACTGGTAGTCAAACAGTTGCTAGCATGTCTGTAAGCCTAGTCTACTGCTGGCTGCTATACTAGAGCCAGTCTTACTTACGAAGGTGAGACTGGTTTATATTACATTTTATCCCAAAGGAAAGGAAAATATTTTATCTTCAACTCCTTAGTATCATTTTATAAATTAATCTGAATTCTTATTTGACTCTTAAGTTTGAGTATCACGAGATACTGCCTGGGAGCAGGAGGCAGAAGTAGTTACACATGCTAAACCAACCCCCCTCTCATTTGCCTTGCTTGGGAACGTGTGAAACTGTGATGAGCTACCTGGGAGATCCCAGCACTGCCGGAGGGCCACCTCCTGAGAAACACAGTTCAGCAACAGGGAAGCACCTGGGAGTCTTTTTGGAGTTTGTCTGTCCTCTCGCTTGTAAAAGGAGTTCTCATGTTTACAGGCTTAATGTTGCAAAGGGCATAAAGATGCACCCATTTTTCAGTGTTAGAAGTATTTCTTGGCATTCCTTCAAAGTGGGGTGACCCTGGGTTTGTCTAAACTCCAGATTTGTGTGGCTGGGGATGCCAATACTGCTGCCCTTTCCAGCCTCTCACTGTGACACACAGCCACCCTCCAGTCCCTGTGACACACACTGTGCCAGGTCCCCATGGCCCAGGCACCATCAGGGTTGGTTGTTCAGCTGCTCTACAGCTGCAGCACTCTCTGTCCAGCTGGAGAAATGCCATTTGCACCAGCTGAAGGCCTTTCTCAAATATTTAGCGGCCACATCTTTCGCAGCTCTTGGCCATTTTTGCATCCTTAATGATGTGTGAGTGAATGGTTAAAATTCTACTGCTAAAAGTAGAAAGATATTTGGAAAAAGTTGGAACTACACCCCACAGAAGAAAGAAAAATGTCATAATGTTTGGTCTTGCATTTGACTGAGAAGCTGGTCAAATTCTCAGAGATACAGATCAAGCTGAAAAACAAATCTTCTCATTTCCTAAAACTGGAAGAAAACTCAAGAGACAGTATCTTAAAACAAGAAGTCATTTTATTAGGGGAGCACCAGGAGACAGAGCCAGTCCAGGAGGAGAACAAGCTCCTCCGTGTCAGTCTGTGACTGCACAGCGCTGCTGGGGCAGGCGGGAGCAGAGACCTCAGGGAGGCACAAACCTCTCCCTGACCGGGAGTGATGGCAGCATCCTGAGCAGGGGTGACAGATGGTATTTTTTTCTGCAAAGTGAGGATGGGAATGTCCCATCAGTGAATTCCCAGGCTGCATTTCAGTGGACTGAAGAGGTTAATACCATGCCTGGAGACAGGGAGCCAAGCAATCACAGGACCTAATTGCACCTTCAACCACCACCTGTCAGTGCAGGACAGTTATGTGAGAGAGACCGGTCTGGAAGGGAGTTTTCTGCTCCTCAGGATGATATCCTCAGCAAAGACACATTAGCTGAAAAGCTGTGAGGCATTTCTAAAACTTTTATCATGACTTATTATCATGACTTATTATCATGGCTGCTTTCTGCTGGATATTCCCAGCCTCACAGGCCTCTTAATATTTATAGCAGCTATCACCAAAATGAGTGCAATATGTCTTCAGTCCGGGATAGATGGGCTGCAGAGAGCAGGGAAGGGGAAGGTGTTTCTCCTGGAGATCCTCGTCTCCTGTGGGGATTTAGCCTGTACTGAAACTAATAAAACAGGTTGTGTCATTTGAAAGGAACACCCCCAGGTGGAAAGGTGAACACATGCTTCAGAGTAAGGTAAATAAGCATCCCTGATACTCAGGGGCGTTTAATGTGAAATGTTAATTGTGTTACAGAGGGCTTAGGTTTGGCAGGATAAAATGACCAGACAGCATTTCTAGATCTCACAGCCAAGTCGATGACAGGTATTTTACTCTGTTACAGTCCGTGGACTACCATCTAGTGACATCAAATTACTGCTAATAATGCTAACCTGTGGCACGGGGTTCAGAAACACAGCATTGCACAGGCATGCACAGCAGAAGGGCATCCCAGTGACCACAGCAGGACTTGTGCTGAGTGGGGCAGTTAACACAACACGTGCTGGCACAGGTGAAAATCTTCAGGACAAAACATTTTTCTTTCCCTTTGGAAAGTGCTTTCTCCAAAAGCACTGCTTTGCCTTTAAGTCAAAAAATTGACTTCATGTTGCTAGGAGGATGTGCTGAATGAACAGAGTAAAATAACCACGTTATTATTGGATGTCTTGGTATGATATTTATAAGGTAATATTGTATGATATTATTACCGAGAAAGCTCAGGGTCAGTGCTCTCTGGTCTTGCCTTCACAGCTGTGGAAGAAAGCAATCCCACGAATGACACTTGAATGAAAATAAATCTCAATATTTCGATAAGAAACTTGTGTTCTGAAATGGATTTGCTTTTTAGTGCCCAAAATTAGACATGACAAAGATTTTTTTAGAAATTGTTGATCATATTCCAGCTCTGAATGTAAAGGCTCCTGACAATTCAGCCGTGGTCAGTATGCACAGTTCTATATTTAGGTATCTGAGTGTAAGGACCCTGGCCATGATCTCCAAGACAACTTCATGAAAGCACATAGAGAGGCTGCAGCTCAGCTCATTCTTGCTATTTTCACGACCTTTTGTGCTCTGTAGGTATATTTGTGATGACTGAAGGAAAACAGCCCTGTTTTACGGGAACCTTGGGAATGAAAGAGCCTTTCTTGAATATGTTTTTGGTTTTGTTTTTTTATTTTAAATCTGAACAGAGTACTGAAGCTTTTTGCCTCCACGAGTTCAATAAAGTGTTTAAATACTGAAACATTTTCACTCTTGGCTCATTACTTGGGGCTTTCAGCATTGTGTTTGAAAAGGAGCTATTTATGGGTTATCAAACAACTGCGCTGGGAGAAAGGAATTTAAAGAATGTCCTTGAGCCTTTGGGGAGCTTTGCAGAACAGGAACAGCAAAAACTTGTGCCAACCCTCCCCAGCCAGGCTGCCCTTTTGCACCTGCCTGCTGCCACAGTGGGATCCTCCCCACAATGACACGGGGACAGGGTTCAGGAATGGAATCACTATATCCCTTTAAAGATAGCTCGGGTGCTGTTCTTGAAGGGGAAGGGAGGTTTTAGTTGGGATGGATTCTCTGTAGGACCCAAATGAAGAGTAGATGTCCCACAAGAGAAAATTCTGATCAAAACAGAGCCCTGACATTATTTCTTCATACTGGGACAATATGCAGTGATGTTTAAAGCATGTTAATGAAGTATTTGTATGAATCTCTTTTAAACACAGCATATTTTGTAGATGACAATGACAACAAGAATAAATCGTAATAGAAAACTCACTCATTTCTCACCATCAACCTGAGTGATGGGCAGAAGGAAAGTGCCTCAGCCACAGTGCAGGCTCATATGCCTGTCCTGACCTCCTTCTGGCTCGCTCTCCTTCCCCAGCGGGGCAATTTCATCAGGGAAACACAGATTTTGTCCCATCATAATGGACAGGAGAGCAAGGATGCTCTGCCATTTGAGAGACGGCTGCACGGACTCCTTGCAGAGCTCTGTTAGCAAATCTCAGGGACATGTCAAGTCCAGCAAACGACTGTCCCTGCCTGCTGATGCGCACAAAGGGAAAACATTGAGAAAGAAGAGATGTATCTATGGAAAGAGTGGTACCAGCCCACAAACTGGCATTCAGGCAGGACATACACAGAGTACATTTCAGTCAGAAACCTTCTACCCCTCAGACACTGAGATTTTGCAATAAGCTCTCTAAGATTTTCACAAATCAAATGCTTTGCTATTTTGCCAAGGAGAAGGGGCTGGCATCTGGAAAGAATGACACCATCTGGGCTGTGGGACAGCAGGGGATGAGACTTAATGACCTGGCTGGCTGTTCTAGGTCTCTGTTGTTCTCTGCCTTCAAGAACTTTCCCTCTCTGCTCCTCCAGTTACTCAGCATTTCTAAACTTGCTTATCCTCAAGTGAGTGTAAATCCTACACCGTCTATATAACAAGAAAAAGAATTATCCTCATCAAAACCAAGTAAATCAGTATCTTATTGCAGCACAGCAACCTAAACTCTGACTTAGACAGTTGGTATTTTTGTTATCTTGATGTTTTGTGGCTCAGTAGGAAACAGCTACTATATAAAGCCCCCTCTGTTGAACCCAGTATCTCATGCTTTAAATATGTTCACCAGTGCCTGAGGGATGCATTTCCCAACTCAAACTCCTCCGTGCCCTGGATAATCACTTGTGGACAGCCAGGAAAAGCAATAGCTTCTGGCAAAAATCAGCTCTCCAAACCCCACAGTCCTGCTGTAAATATGAGGAGATAAAAGACAAATATGTCAAGAGCTCTGCTTATGCCCTAACTCACCTACTGACGAATAACAACAGAAGACCTTTCCCCCATCTCCTGCCCAGCCAAAGCCTGACGCCAAGGGAGGGCTGTAAATCCAGTACGTGAATTTTGAGTTTGTTTTACCAGCAATGACACTCTCTCCTTTCTGAGTAGGATGTTACAAACCAGGAAAAGAATTTGAACTCCAACTGGCTTCCCATGAGCCAGAGAGATCATAGAGTCGTAGCACGGTTTGTGTTGGAAGGTACCCAAAGGTCATCAAGTTCCAAGCCCCCTGCTGTGGTGAGGGACACCTTCCATTAAACCAGGTTGCTCAGAGCCCCATCCAACTTGGCCTTGAACACTTCCAGGGATAGGGCATCCCATCTTCTCTGGGCAACCTCTTTAGTGCCTCACAAATCTCACAGACAAGAATTTCTTCCTACTATCTAAATGAAGCCTACTCTCTTTTAGTTTGAAGCCATTGCCCCTTGTCCTGTCACTACATGCCCTTGTAAAAATTCTCTCTCTAACTTTCTTGTAGGCTCCCTTCAGGTACTGGATGGCCACAATCAGGTCACCCTGGAGCCTTCTCTTCTCCAGGCTGAACAGCTCCAATTCTCTCAGCCTTTCCTCATAGCAGAGGTGCCCCAGCCTTATGATCAAGTGGTGGCCCTCATCTGGGCTTGCTCCAACAGGTCAATGTCCTTCCCGTGCTGGGAATCCCAGACCTGAATTCAGTGCTCCAGGTGGGGTCTCACAAGAGCAGAGTAGAGGGGCAGAAACAACTGCCTGGACCTGCTGCCCACGCTGCTTTTGGTACAGACATGTACTGGAGAAATGCTGCCAGCCTGAGGAACTAGGCAGGCTGTTTCTTTAAGGGCGTAAAAAGATCAGTGTCTGAAAGAGCAGATCTCCTGACACTGTAGGGATGACATTTGCTGTATGACATTACATGAATTTTAAGATCATTTAGAGTGAGGTCTCCGCTTGGCTTTTACACTTCCACAGTACAGCGAGGTATTTAAAAGATGTGTAGATCTGCCACTGAGGGACATGCTTTAGTGTTGGGCCTGGCAGTGTTAGGTTTAACAGTTGGACTTGATGATCTGAAAGGTCTTTTCCAACCTAAATGATTCCATGATTCTATACTTGCTCAGTTGCTCCTGTTGGAGAGGAGGGGCATTGCCAGGGTCCCCCCTGTGCACTGACAATGTTCACAGGCATTTTCCATAGATTTCCTGCCTTAAAGTAACCTGAATTTATCACCTGACAAACTTGACAGTGAAGTCTAGTTTTTATCTGTCACGGAGCAGACGGCAGTGGAAATGAAGGTTCATTACTTTCTCTCCAGGACCGCAGTGCTCCCTGTTCCACCGACCGGCTGCCGGCCGACAGACTGCTCGCTCTGTCTTCCTAGCTGACAAGGGCTGTTGCAGACGCCGCCTCACCACTGATCTGATTATGTCGATATGAGGGAGGATGTGGTTTGGAAACCTTGAACGCCCTTCACTCTCCAACTGCTCTGCCGTGCGGCGGCTGCTGTGCAGTGTGGGCTCTTCAGTTGCCTCCTGGATGAAATGATCTCATTAGGTGATTTCAAAGAGCTGGATGGAGCAGAGCCACCTGCTTTCTTAGAAGGAGAGTCTCATCAGCTTTCCTGGAATTGATAAAGCATATGTGAAAGGGATGTCTGCATCCCGTGAAAACCTTACTTTAAAGACACAGCTCCAAAATTCCTTTGTTTGGAGAGCAGTAAACAGACCAGCCCTTTGCCTCCTCTCCCTCTTCCTCCAATCCTTTCTCTCCCCTTTACCCAGGCTTTTTTTGTTTACATTATACTTCCAAACAGCTTAGGGATATCAGTCAGCAATATTTTTATGTAAGCCAATATGGATACATAGGAATAAATCCCCATGGGGAAACCCCACTTTTGGAATAAGGGGATTTTTGATTTCTAATCCACAGTGGTAAAATGAAAAAAAAAACCCCTTGATCCTGGAATAAGATCGTGTCTGGGGGTATGTTACCAACATTGTTGTAATCATATGCAGTGCCGTGCCAGCACGTGCTGGTGCAGCTCTTCTGCCAAAAAGAGCTGCTGCATGGTTAGAAGTGCTGCTCCTGAGACTTCCAGAAAGGTGAATTCCTGTCCTGCCTGTGGAGTGGCAAGGGTATGGCACTTGAGGAGTGCAGATTGGGCATCCACATTCCTGTCTGTCCATGGGCTGCACAGAAGTACCATTTCTGGGAACAGATGGAGGCTTGGGACTGAGCTGCCTCCGGTAAGAAAAATGATAGCTCTGATGGAGATTTTTCTAATGGGAGTATCTACTGCCTTCAAAGTGGGGTGATATTAGCAGCTCATTTCATACAGATCATAACATAGCTACCTAATCTGCCTTTAAACGGTGGCCTGCCTGGATTTATGTTTCAGTACCATTTCCCAATTCTCCTTCTGTTCTGTAAAACAAGCAGTATTAGAGCCGTAACTGAAGCTACCGATTGTGGGGTGGCCTGTTATCTTTTGAATAAACACCACAGACTATTTGCTCAGCTTACAGTTGACATTTTTTCATAGCAATCCTTTTAAACATAACCTGTATTCTGGAAAGCCAGGCTGGCTTTCTGCAGTGTGTGCACATCGGTAGCTGAAAGGTAGAAGGCAGCATTCGGTTTTTCTAATGATGCAAAAGGCAGACAGAATCTGCTGCTCTCCTCTCGTGCTACTGCCTTTGTGGGGCTGGCAGATCAAGGTTTTTTGGGTAGGAAATGTGGCTGGGTAGATCAGGAGAGAGCATGTACGTGCAGAATGAAAGTGCCATTCCATGAGGTTTTTTTATCTTAATGGAATTTTTGAAATTAAAGTTGGTTTAATCTTCTATATTGCTCTTGCTCGAAAGCTGAGGCATTGCTAGTCAGATTATGGAAAACATGCACTCTCATGAGATGGTTTTCTAAGGCATTCTCAGAGCTATTAGAGAAAAATACCCTTTTCTCGCAGCATCATAAGTATAGTCTGCTGTCTTCTCCTGTGATCTTCAGAATGGTTACTATTTAATTATTGATATTTACAACGTGGCAGTAGTTAAATGTGGCTGCTGTTCTGAAGGTAATCTTTATATGCCTACATTCAGCTAGAAAAATATTTGTATTATGATGAGTCACAGGAACTGATTTAAAATGCTTCATGTAAACATCTATACAACCTCTACCTGCAGCCTGAAATCCTTGGCGTAAGCAGCGGGTGCTGACTGAAGTCTGCAGGGTTTAATCTGACTGTTGTTTCCCTTTGCCGACACGCAGGGAACTGTGTGCTTGCTCCTGTCTCTCCTTGCTTGGCAGTGACTGTGCCTGGACCGGTGCAGCGGGAGAGCCAAGGCCCCTCGGTAGCACCCCTGCAGCCAAACCATCCTGCTGCCCTCACCAGATGCATCAGACACTGTCTCATGGTTGCCAAACCCACTTTGCTTTTGTGCCTTTAGATTTTGGCTTTGCATCCCTGAGGGATTTGCTTGCAGAAAAGCTCTCTGCAGCGACAGGAAAAGCACTGCTTTCCTCCCAACAGGCATCCCCAGCCCTGGCCTTTGCTGCTGGGATTTCTCCGGGTGCTGAACTTCCTCTATCATGTGCATTAGCAGCAGTGCTGGAGAGCAGCAGCCGAAGGCACCAAGAGCAGCCATGTTGCTGCATGAGGCGCATCTTTGGGGAATCATCAGTGACAGAAGCTCAGGTGCTGCCTCTCTTTAGCACCAGGCTCCAGCAGCAGGCGCTGGGGTGAGGATGCCTTTGCTCCCTTCTGCTGAAAGCACTCTGGCTCCAGTCGCTGACAGCTGGTATTCCTCCAGTTGAGCCTTGCCCATCCAGCCCATTGGAAGGTTTAGCTTTCAGTAAAAATCAGACCAAGGCACCCATTAAAACAATCTCACCTTAGGGCTTAGCAGGTTGGCTAGTCTCTCTTGCAGGCAGGTTAGTCATGCCAGGATTTTACACTGGTGGATGGATGGGGACCCACTCTCTAAAAGTGCCCTGGGTACCAGTGCGCAGTGGTTCATGCTCTGGAAAAAGTGGGCTCTTGTTCAGAGCTACTGCTCTGGGGACAGGCTGACGAGGATTAATTGATTCATCTGGGGCCACCAGCTTTCTCAGCTGGTTGCCACTCCCAGAGAAACGATATTTTCCTCCATCAGACTTGACTAATTGTAAGCCTTTAAAAATGGCACTTCCAAAAAAGAGGGACCTGCTGAGTGAGTTATTAGTCATCCTTATCTGGGAGGGAAGCGATGGTTGCTGTAACAGCTTCTTTATCTCTGCAGCACCACGTTCTCCAGAGAGGGAGCTGTGGGACGCCAGGTGCGCCGAGCTGCCAGACACCTTCCTTCAAGGGGAGCAAAGGGTAGAACAGTTTGTTTCTGAAGGGCTATCTCTCCGCTCTCCAAATCATGGCTTTGTTTTTAAAAGCTGATTATTTTTAACAGGTTGCAACTAATAAAGCCACCTGTATTTTTCTGTTGATGTCTGACACAGGTTGGGTTTTGGGGGGTTTTTTGCAAATAGATGAAGCGCAGTGTTTCTGCTGATGGATGATCCAGCTCTGTCTCAGAGCTTGCAGCAGACTCCGAATGTCTGGCTGGGAATATTCTCACTCTGCAAAAGTGTGATCCTCTGTTTGCAGGCACAACAGAGCCCAGAACACATTTTGAAGAATGCCGTGGTTGAATTCATTTTGGTACGTCCTCTGATGCCCTTCCTCTTGGGTTTAAAATGGTTTCTCACATGCTTCCCAAGCTTGACTGTGTTGTGGCTGCTTTTCTGTGCTGATGAAGAAGTCTCCAGAAAGCATATTGAGCATGTGATACATTACACATATGTGCAATCCACTGCTGAGAAATGGCTAGGGCTGTACCAAACCAGTCTTTCCTAAGTGGGAATGTGAGAGCATCACTGTCTTCTCTCTTTAACCCCCATATATCTCGAGAAAGAAGATAACAGCCTTGTTCCAAACCTCTCTTAGCTACACCCGCTCATCCTCTCCCTCCCACAGCAGTCCCAAGGAACCCCTGGGGAACGCTGCCCACCACAGCCATTCAGTGTAACTGGTAGATGTCTTCAGTCGAAGTTTTGAGTTTGGTCTGTGATTCAGAGGTTCAGTCACTGGCATTTCCTATCAATTAGCGAAATACTTGTTCTCCAGAAAAACTGGCAGTGATCAGCCTGTCCAAAGTAACTGAATTGCTGTCAAACTGTCCATCCTGCTCCTCCTTTGCATAATGCACTCTGATACAGTGCCTGTTTAACACAGCAGCATTGTCTAAGGCATGACATTTGGCTTTTGCCTTGACAGGGGTTTGACAGCATCTCACCACCTTTCCCATTATTTTCCCATTACAAGCTTTACCCCTAATGAGGCTGAGAATAGGGGCTGCCTTGCTCTTATCACAGAGATCATCACAAATGAATTTACCCCCAGCTTCTTGGAAGGACCCATCAGCACCCAGTTTACTGATTAGACCTTGAGTGTCTAACTGGCAAATTCCTCTGGTGCAGCAGGGAGATGTGTCTCTGCCAAGCCCTGGCTTCTGCAGGTTGAAGAGCTGCTCTGTTGCTTTTATTAGCTGTGATATCCACATAGGCATTAACGGGTCAGGTTTTGCTCCTTATCTGTGACCTTCAGTCCTGTTTGTTAGGACGCTTGTGTGATAAAGGAGTGCACCTCCCAGGTTGATAACATGGTTTGTTTTTCATGACACACGTACTTGCATACCAAATACTTGAAAAAAAAATTAAAATTTAGTATCTCTCTTGTGTTTAAAACATTCCAGGCAAACTCTGTATCAAAAAGTATTCACAATTTCTGTTTCAGAAATTTTCTGTTTTCTTTTTCCATCAGCAGAATTGACCTCATCTGGGCACACAGAGGGGATGATGTCATTGTCAGGGGCTGAGGTTAACACGAGGTTCCGAAGGCTGTCATCCTGTGTGTTCATTTTCCACTTAAAGAAAAACAGAAAAAAATGCATTAAACCATTTTAGAAGTCAGAGCATCTAATCCAATCCCTTCAAGCCCCTCACTACAAGAAAGACATTGAGGTGCTGGAGCGAGTCCAGAGAACAGCAAAAAAAGCTGGTGAAGAGTCTGGAGCACGAGTCTGATCAGGAGCAGCTGAGGGAGCTGGAGGTGTTCAGCCTGGAGAAAAGAAGGCTTAGGGAGGACCTCACTGCTCTCGACAAGTACCTGAAAGGAGGTTGTAGCAAGTTGGGGATCGGTGTCTTCTCCCAGGTAACAAGAAGAAACAGCCTCAAGGTGTTCCAGGGGAGGTTCAGACTGGATATCAGAAGAAATTTCTTCACCGGAAGGGCTGTCAAGCACTGGAACAGGCCACCCAGGAAGGCTGTGCAGTTACCATCCCTGGAAGCATTTAAGTGACGTGTAGGTGTGGCACTTAGAGACATGGTCGACTGGTGACATCGGCAGTGCTGGGTTAGTGGTTGGTCTCAATGAAGTTGAAGGTCTCCGCCAACCTAAACAATTCTATGATTCTATGAAAAGTCTTCTAATTCAGAATACACCACCTACTTATTGATTGTGCTACAGAGCTTATAACTTTCCATACATTGCAAAAAGTTGTGAAGAACTGATGATGTAATAAATTTTGCTTCATCACTTGCTTCTGGTTAAAGTCATATATGAAAGTGCTCAGTTTCCATTATGGTTTACAAAACAGGACAAAATGTCTAATGGAAAATTTAGATCACTTTGCTCAGAATTTAGCTAGGTTAAGAAGTTGCTGAAAAAATACCTTTTTCATTTATACACATATAAATTCAGAGAGATTTCCCTTTTAATGATAGACCAGGTATGTGTCATCACAGTGACAGCTCGCTGAGTCCCCTGGCTGATACAATACTGTTTGTCAAACAAATGGCAAGGAGAGCAGGTTGCAGGAGCCCCTCCGCCAACGAAATGCCTCCTGCCAGCACCGTAGGTGGCTGATGGACAGCTCCTTCCAAACAGGGACAGTTATGTAAAAATAACTCCGCTCTGTGTCAGTGGTGATGCTAATGTATGCAAATACTGCCATAATGAATCCAATTAGATTTCTCTGTACACAGAAATATGCCAGACTACCTGTATCTAATATCGTGATAAGGGGAGAGAAGAGGACTTCAGCCTCGAAGACATCGTCCCTGTCTCTGCTCCTGGAGCTGCTCTGCACTGGGCTGGGGTCCTGGTACACTGCAAAACTCCCGGCTCCTGCCAAGTCCTGCTGGCTGCTGCAGCTGCCTGGAAAAAGAGGCACTGCAGCTGAGGGGACTCAGAGGCTGGCATTGCCCACTTTACTGGGCTGCAGTAGGTTCAGAGGTACAGCCGGTCAGGGCCAACAGAGTAACAGAGAACTGTGGAGCCTGATCACCTGGTTTGTATTTTCAGGAGCTCATGTTCACTTCTGTCACGGAATCATAGAAGAGCCCACGTTGGAAGCAGCCATGAAAGATCCTCTGCTCCAGCCTCTTGTGGGAAAAGGAACCTGCTATTTAGCACCCTGGGACAGGCCCAACTTGAAAACCTCCAGTGATGAGGACTCTACCAGATTCTTGGGAAGGTTGTTACACTGTAAAAAATGTCTTTATTCTATCATGGCTAGGTTATTGCTTTCTCTTGGTTTCAGGACAAATCTCTTTGAGTGTTTCCAGCATATTTCCTAAGCTGGATAGGGAACAGACTCTGCCGTGCAAGGAGGCTGGAGGGGAAGCTGCTGGCTCAGTAGTCATGAATGAGACACTTTCAGACTTCATGAAAGAGAGGTTGTTATTTATTAAAGAAATTTTTCTTTAGGGCCCCCTGAATACTTATTATGTTCTGGTTCCTGCTGATCGATGTTCCTGTTGTCTTGATTAATCAACTGATCTTGTGAATGGTTTTAATCAGCTCCAACATTGTCAGGAACTAGCCCCACTTCAAGTGAAGAAAACACGACTGTCAGCAGCTGACAGGACACCCAGCTGCTCATTGGGCCTCAGGCTGGATGCTTGGGATGGTATAAAGGCAGATTCCGGGAGAAGGAAAGAAGATGCTGGGAAAGACAAGAGAAGAAAAACGGACAGGTAGAATCCCAGGAGTCCATTGCTGTAAGCTGTGACTGTGGACAAGGCACTGGCACCATGGGCATGGCAACATGCAGGTGGCCAGAGTGGTGGCCAGTGGGAAAACCTACTGCTTGCATTTTTAAGTCATGCAGTGAAAAGTGAGTAAACACTGCCTAGACTTCATTTAGCTGTATTTATACCATTGGCCCTGATCCCTAGGGGACAGATTGACTTAAAATCACAGGATTTTCTATGTAATATATATTCCTTTTTGTTTGTCTTGCAAGCTGTGGATTCACCCAAATTTATATGCTAATATTTTTCCCTTGAGATGACAGGAACCACAGAGACAAGGACTGTGCATGTGTGAGTTTGTCCAGCTGTTCAAAATTCAGTGAACCTGTGGGCACTGCTTCAGAGAGACAGAACATGCTGCTGCAGTCATCTGGGCAAGGCAGCTGGCTCAGGCGGGGCAGGCAGTGAGCTATGGCCATGCTGTGCCACACGGCTGCAGGCAGGCCAAAGCACTTGTGGGGGATTCAGCTGAATGCAGCCTGTGCCCTCTTAGGTGGGTGCTGCAGCAGTGGTTCGTGTCAAACTCCTGCTCCCTGTCCTCCCAACACAGACATCAGGCTCCATCTAAAGACCTCTTAGTGTCCCTGCTCAAATGGAGCACAACATAAATGGGATCAGGTTACCCAGGTCCAAGCTGCACCAAGCTGCTGGGAATACTCGCTTTGATCCCCACAGGCGCAGGGTTTCTGCAGCGCTTCCCAGGGCGTGCTGGAGCAGCTCCCCTGCACTCCCACACCCCCCGGAGATTCACACCCCATCCAGTGGTGCTCTCCCAGCACCGGGCACTGATGCTGACCTGATGGCTGCAATTCACAATGAGATTTGCCTTCTTTGCACTGGCAGGGCAGCTCCAGCCTGGTGTCCACCTGGTCTGGCTGCAGGTTTGCCGGGCACAAACTCTTCACCTCACACATCTCATGGCACATCTGTTCCCAGAACTCCAACTACTAGGTGGTTAAGTTTGTCTTACAGGTTCAATGGAACTGCATCCCTGGCTGCTGGGTGCCAGCCAAAGAAGTGAAGTGGCTTCCTTTCACCGTCTTGAGTAACAAATGCCCCTTCCAGGGCTGACTCCCCTGCCAGCCACCAGTGACAATCAGCACTGGTCACCATCAGTGCTGCTCCCCCACCATCACGGGCAGCTGTGCTGGGGCCTGCTCTAAAGCCACATCTTTCTAGGACCAAACTCCCTCTACCCTCCTGCCTTCAGCCTGGCACCAGAGTTGCACTGCAGATTTCTTTCCCTGGTGAGAGCAGAAAACTGATCAGCTGTGAGGTGCAGCTGATGATCTTCCCTTCTACAATCCAGTTCCTTCCCAATACAAAGCAGCATACATTCTTTTATGACATTTCATATTCCTACAATGCATTTTTCTAATGACTTAATTATATTATCTATATGCTAAATATGCACTAAGTGAGATCCCATTGTTTGCAGCTGTTGATCTGTAAACATGAGCTGAAAGGAAGAAAGTGGAGGAATGCCCTCCACAGCAATGTTGCACTCAGAGTTGTGGATGTAAAAGAGTAGAAAAAGGACAATCTGCTACTGCTAAAGCAAAAGAATTTCTATAAGGCTTCAGTACTAAATTTCTGATAACAGGCCCAGGAGTGAGAATTATAGGTGGAAGCTCTGAGCCCTACCTTCAAGATCACTTACTGATAAAGAGGCCAGTTGTTTGGCAGGGGAGAAGTCTTACTTGAATTTACCTGAGCTCTAGGGAAGCTCCCAAGCCATTTTCTGATAGGAATCTTCACTTGAACATGAGCTCAGATATGGGTTGATTCCTTCCTTTAATGGCTTATCTCTAATATGAAATCATCTGTCTTTTTAAGGCCAGCAGATATCCCTCCTTGTTGTTTGCAGTCCAGCTTCTTTCTGTTAATCCAGCAGATAGGACGTCATGTCTTACCACTCACATCTGACGCTCCTTGCCTCTAATGCTTTCCTGTTAATTTATTTCCCATTAACATTAATTAGAATGATCAAAGTCAGGCTGAGGCTTGTGGTATCATTCGCTCACGTTCTTCTACCTCTCCTGCTTTAAACTACGTCTAGATTGCTTACTATGATTAACATACCAAGGCCCACAATAATATTGAATAGTGAAATATATTGAATAATTAATATTATCGTGCTGCACGTCTTTTAATGCCACGCGTAACCGTTTCCTGGTTTGTGTGTCCTGCTCAGTGCTCACGTACCACAGTTGTCTCACCTCAGCCTCTGTCAGTTCTCTGAGGGACCACGGACAGGCACAACACCTCACGGCTTACCTGCCCCATGCTGAAGCACACCACTGCTGCAGTGGTACACATGCAACAATAAGGCTTCACAGCTTTAGGGCTTTGAGGTTTCACTTCCACCTATCATGTAACCCTTGATCAAGGCCACCAGATGTTTCAAGTAATCACAGTGTTGAGTAGAAACTAGCTGGTTTTACTTACCTGGCCACATTCTCTGCTGGAGAAAGTTTCCTTTTGAGTAGGAGGTACATAAAGCTTCAGCAAATCTTGGAATTTGCCTTTTGTCATTAATGTTGTCATCTACTTCCCAGAAGAACCGGAAAGACAGTGGCAAGAAAGGCACATTAGCCTCCCAAACTGAAGTTTTTGATTTAGTATGTAGTTGCCATTGCATACTGAGGGTTTGTAATAGAAGTTTTTAATTGAGATTCATGAATTGCTGACAGACAGATGTCCAAAGCTATTCTACTTACCATCAATCTGCCAGCATATGCGACTGACCAAGGTACACAGACCAAGGTACACAGTTGGTATAAAAATCCCTCTTATATCCCTTTTATCAGGCTTGGCTACACAATTCTGTTCATTTTCCACAGAAAATCAATAGCAATAAATAGCTGTTGCATTAGGGCCATCACAGTGTCACTACTACAGCTTCTTTGCAGGGCCAAAATATTGGCTGGCCTATCTTTTCTTTCACGGAGACCATCTAGGGATCTAGAAACACCAGAAATGAGAGAACTGTTCAAATTACTTTTCGAAGATTTCTTCAAAAGAAGTCACAGCCTCCTTTATGAGGAGCTGGGCTAATCTTCCAGAGACCAATTCCACAGCTCAGCATCTGGTTTTGTGCAGAAATAATTTTCTATCTGGAGTCTGGCATTGCAATTATCTTGAGTTTTTCCAGGAAAATTGATGATAAAATTAAATAAATCAAGTTTCCTATTTTATCTATTGAATATTCACTCAGGCTCCATAGCTAGGCCTTCTTATAAACTAAATACCACCAAAACAAGCCTTTCGTCTTTATGTCCAGCTGTGCTGTGTGGGAAGGCCTCCAGGCAGGACTGTGCACCTTGAACTTTTCAGTTATTCCTGCTCCTTGGTGGGGAATTACCTCCCTCTGGGCCCCGGTGCTGTGGAAGCACCATGTTCTGCCACTGACCTCCCTCAGCACCTCCTTTCCCAGGTCCATGGTGTCTGTCCCTAGAGAACATTGCTGTGCAGAGATAGTTGAACCATGTGGTATCTGCAGCACCCCGGTACCACCTGCCCTCACTGTCAGCAGCTCCATTAGGGCAGGATTTGGCTTTATTCCAGTGGTGCACTGGGAGGGGTCAGTGAAGGGCCTGCTCTGTGCAGGAGTGACCTGCCATCACTTCACTGACCTGACCCAGACCTGAAAGGTGATCTGACTCAGAGAGCTGAGAGGTTTTCTGTGGAGACAAGGAGATAGCAAAGCCAAGCAGCTGAGAAGGAAATTATTTTCTGGAAGGAACTGTTGTCGATTAAATTCTGGTTCAAGAATAAAACCAAAAAGAAATTACAATCGTTTAGAAAAGGCTCTTTTTCACAATGATACTGCAGTTTTTAACTTGGCTGATTTAAAGGCTGCACTGGGACTACCAAATGGTGTCAAAATGAGTGGTTCTTCTGGGAGGGTCAGTCATGTCCTCACAAAGATCAGCTTGCTTCTGAGTGTCATTAACACGAGGCTCGGTCTCCACCTGGTCCTGAACACCACATTAGAAAGGTCAGCGTTGAAAGATCTACAATTAAAAAATCACATAATATTGTCATTTTTTTAAAAAATGCTCCTGCCCTTCTTAGAGAGCTGGCAGCAGGCAGAGGATGCAATAGGCCTTTGGCCAAGGTCACACAGAAAAGCATCCTGACAGGACTGGGCAGAGGAATCATGCCTTGCCACCTCAGTCTGATCCCTGCAAGTGCCCTCAACCTTCACAGGGCTGGAGACCTCAAACTATACCAGCTGTTTGAATTTCACTGACACAATGAGCCTCTGCATCCTAACTCCAAGTGTGCAAATCTTTTCTCCTTCTCCTGTTCCTTTATGTGTAGCCAGAACCACACAACAGGGTGGTTTTGATTGTGTTTATTTGACTCCATTTGATCCCTCTATTTTATATCCCTCAAGTAAAACCGCTCCAGTGTGAGGCAAGAACAGCTTATTGTCATTTATCACTTTGCTCTTTTATAAACAGACTCTGTGTTAGTGCTAAGTAGAACAGGAACAGCTCAGAATAGGAACATCTATTTTCATGAGAGATGAGTCTGAGATTCTTCTATACAGGGTCATTGGAAAACCCAGGAGTCCCTGCCCCAGCGCAGAGGTGTGCTGTGTGCACATTTAATCTCCAAATGCTTCCAACTTGTGCTACCTGACAGTGATGCTGATGCTTCTGACCTTCCCACGACTGTGCAGACTGCTGGAGCTGTTAAATAACTGCTGCATTTTCACCCCATGCTGGCTTGTATCTGTGGGGACAGGAATATTTCCTAGGACTATAACGCCATGCTGTACTTTTACATCTGTGGGTCGAGGGCAGAGGCTTTGAAGAAGGGCTCCCAGAGACACTGCCTTCTCCTTTTCCCCAGCAGCTCATAAGCAGAAATTACATAAACCAGAGATTTCCTAGGAGAAAGAATGCAGGAACATCTCACTTTGCTGTTTGCCTCTCCAGCTCCTGTCCGTAATTATCTTTTTAAGGGATACGGACTCTCCAGAAGAGTCTTGGTGTGTGTGACTTCTGCAAGGACAGCGGATCTGGAGGAGATTGAAACTCCCTGGAATAGGCTATGGAGAAACAGGACATCTCTGTCCCTCGGCTGGACTGCTCTTCTCATTGCTCTGCAGATACTACAGGATATTGGTGGTGGCCTTGTTTGCCTTGTCCTTGGGAAGAAAAGAGATAAGCCCTGTTTAACTGGAGCAGGAAGAAAGGATAGGATGTTGTGAAGGGAAACTCACTGAGTGCAGAGTACTGAACAGGAGTAGCCAGAGATGGAAAGTCATTATAGTTTACAGACCAGGCAGTAATTTGTAAGGCATCTGTATATCCTTCAGTGCCAAGGTGCCAGGCAAACGGATCAAGACTACAGGTGGTGAAAATAATTAGGAAGGCAAGACACCTCGTTTCGATAATCTCTTTTAATAACAATAACGACAGCCATTTCATCCTAAGAGCTCTGAGGCTAATCCAGCAGTTTTATTTCTGAGCATTCTTGAGTGTGACTTTTAAAATCTCTTCGACTAATTCACTGCCTTCTATTTGGGGAAAAGCCTTGAGAGGTGCTGCTAATGAAGACAAATGAAGGAAAAGGAACTTGACCCCAGAGTATGAAATTTTGCTCATTAACTTGTGCTTCCAGTTGGCTGATTGATATTATTTGGACGTAGATGGGGTAATTAATGACAGGAAGTAATGCAGCAGGATATGAGTTGTGCAGAATGCACCTCAGTAAATCTACCTTTTATTATGTCTTGTTTTATTTATGTGCACTGTATTTGTTATGCCACTGCCTGATGTAGTTACTACCTTCATTCGGAATTTCCTTAACCTTTTTCTTCATTCTTTCGGGCTATTTTGGGATTTTTTGGTAAATGTTTTTGTGTATAACAATTTCCTAGTCTGTTTTTAGTAGCATGAGGATGCATTTTCATGGTCATATGGAACATTTCAGCATGTGAAACACTTCTTACAATAGGAATTGGCATTGAGATGAACTATACTTCCTTCCTACTTCACTGGACAGGCTATTGGGATTGCCAGTAAATTAATGGTCACAAATCTCCCATGTACTCTCACTCACATTATTTCTCTACTCCAGAAGGAAACGAGCTAAATATGAAATTTTTTACATTTTTGAGGTGGGTGGAGGGTGAAAGAGCTTTTTTTTTTTAAATGACACAGTCTTCTGGGAAGGAAATTGTCTTACGGTTTAAGCCAAAAGATTTTAAACCGGTAAAATACCACTGTGCTTTTGATTTAGCTCCTTGATGTATGAACAATATATATCACCAAAGGAAAAGATGAGCTTAGAATAATGAATGATGTGAAATGACCTCTGGTAAGGTTCTGAAAGTATTTATGCATGTGAATAATTTTACATAAACTTACTGGGGTGGTAAGAGAATATACCCCAAAAAAGTTATTTACCTTAATCTTTTCTTGAATGATGAGGCTGTTGCTATGAATATTTTTACCCAGGTTTCTCAAAGAACACTATGTTTTGTATGTTTGCCTGTCCGCCTGTCTTCTGCTTTGAATCCTTTGACATAAACCTGGTACTTACATTTGAGGTCATACAATGAAACCTTTTGCGTAATGAATAGCTCATAAAATTAAAACATTTGAACAGAAAAATAACATTAATTTACGCAAGACGCAAAGCAGAAGATGGAAGAAAGTGCCAGGACAGATTGAGAATCTGAAATTAAGAATTAGTGCCTGTCTGTGTGGAGCTTCTATGGTCATTCAGCACATGTCAGCACAGATTCCTAGGAGGCAGACAAAATGGGAGTTACAGCTTGGGACTACACGGCAATTGTTTGTGTCTGCCTCTCTGGATCAAGGGGACTAAGACTGCTTATCTGAGAGTTGAAGAGGGGAAAATGACCTCACACGTCCTGCAAGGAAGAACATTCAGATGAGCAATTATCAGACAATAGCTGACGCTCTGGAATTTCCTCTAGTAACAATAACTTGATTGCTTGCATATTCTTACAGGCACTGGAAAGAGAGGCGAGGAGAATCAGATACTCCGACAACTTTGATAGTCTCCATGATTTTATTTAGGACACACTGAGGTGAAAAGTTGGAAGTGGTGTTATAGAGTACTGAGTGTGACTGTGTGGTTCAGGCCTGTGTTACTTTTAGATTACAAAAGTGTCTTTCTCCATGCCAGACTGCTCCATCCTGCTCACTTCAAACATGGACATCTGGATGTCCATGGATGATGAACATCATCCCAGACATAAAATGGAGATCTTTGCTCCTGAAGACACCCAGTGTTGGCTGCAGGGTCCTTGTTATATATGGAGAGATGTACACTTATTAGTGTCCTGTACCTGAATATGGCATTTGCTCGTCATTTTGGATCACTGTGCAGTGAAGGTAGTACAAAGTTTGCATTTCACCCCAGAACTCTCTGCATTCCTCGCTCTTTATAAATGAAACACATTAGGAAGCAAAATCTCTCTTTAAAATGATTTATTGGAACATGCTTGGAATAGTTCAGGTATAGGCTCAGTAAGGGGTCTTTAAGTGATCTTATTCTTTAGTATGCTTCAAAGAACTAATAACACCTTTAAAGTTCATAATAAAATACCCTAATAATGAATATTAATCCATGTGGGCCGTTTTTATGAGATAGTAACAATCTGAAGTGAAAGTTCATTTTGCTGGAAATATGTAACATAGCCAAGAGAAAGAAAAGCTCTCACCCTCTCCAGCGAGAACTGCAGAAAGGAAAAAGCAGGCTTCTATCATTCAGAATTTACTGAAAACATGTTGAATGTTTATTTGAAATGAGAGGAATGGCCAGCCAGCTGGCAGCCTTCTGAAAGTCTGTGTGTCTCCTCTCAGCAGATGGTGCACACAGAACCCAAACACAAAGCCTCCTCCTTTTGTCTGAGGTGCTGGAAACGTGCTTCAAGGCAGAGCTGTGGGCTGCTGTGCGACCACTGCTGCTGTCTGCAGGGGACTAGTGAGGGTAGGAAGCATTTTAAGATGGGTAAAAGACCATTTAGCGTAAAGCATTTTATTGTTTTCCTGTTGAAATAAGCTTAGAGTTGACCTCTTTGTCCCAGCACAAAAAAAAAAAAAAAAAAAAAAAAAAGGAAAAGAGACTTAATAATCCCTCTGTGTAATATTAGCAGTCAATTGCACAGACTTTGTTATCTCTTCCAGTCTCTCCCGCTCTCCTCCATTCCCCTAGACCACCCATCTTTGCCCTTCCCCACAACTGCTCTGCTGTGATCTGCCCACATTCATTCTCTGTAACTCAAATTCATCCCATCTCCTTTGAACCAGGACTTTTCTTTTACTTTTTCTCCATTTCTTCCCTAATGATTATTTATGAAGTAAATTATGCACATTAGAGCTTATATGAAAATAATAAATGTTCTGGCATAATTACTATAGTAAACTGTCTGGGTAATAAGCCCTGAAAATTGCAGGGAAAATGCCAAAATATTTCATTGTATAAGAGCTACAACCTGGGAGCATGAAGTGCCCATGACTAATCATTGGTCTCATTAACTAATCCGATGGTGGATGTAAAGACAATAATTAAGTCTGTGGCATTTATGACTTTTTAGTCAGAAGTGGTAAAACCATGGTTGGTAATTGGCCACTTGGAAAGGTGGGATTATCTGGCGGACAGTTTTCCTAGTAAGAAAATACCTGTAATGCGCCTGACCTTAGCGCTCGCCAGCGTTCGGTGTCCTCCTCCCAGGGCAGCCGAGCCGGCCCGGGACAGACGGAGCTGTCCCCGCACGGGAGCCGCGGCTCTGCCCCCGGCTCGGCTCCTGCTGGAGCGGGAGGAGGGCACGGAGCTCCCCCTAATGTTGTTTCCTTATCCTACAGCCCGGGCCGGCCGGGGGGGCCCGCCGGGCTCTGCCCGCAGCCGCCGCGGCTCTCGGGAGGGATGCTCAGGCTGCGAAACCCGAACCAGGAGCCCTCGCTGGCCCGCCCCAAAGGTGTTTGCTGGCTCCACTGGTAACACTGGGCCTTTTTAGTTTAATCACAGAATCGTAGAATGGTTTCTATTGGAAGGCACCTTCCAAAGGCCATCTAATCCAACCCCCCTGCCATGGGCAGGCACACCTTCGACTAAATCAGGTTTCTCAGAGCCCCGTCCAGCTTGACCTTGAACATTTCCAGGAGTTTGCCTCTCTGGGCAAGTAATTATTAATTAATTAATTAATTAATTAATGACTATTCTTGCTGTTAAGCCTCCTAGGAAAAGCTCTTCATAGCCAAGCAGGTTGCTAACACTAAAGCAGGAACAAAGTGGAAACTAAATTTCTAGTTCAAGGATTAAAGGCAAACTCCACTCACTGACATGTCAGAGGATTGCCTTTTTACTACTGTGGGTCTCAGGGTAGCTCTACCAGCTCTGGTAGAATTATTCAGCTGCTCTGTTAGTCACTGAATACAGCTTTGTGTAATGGTTCTCTCATCAGCCTTGAGGATCTCAGGCATAATGGTTGGTTTTATTATAGCCACAGATCTCCGAGCAGATCCTGGGAATATGCAGTAGAGAGAGCCTTTTTTTCTTCTTTCTTTTTAAACCTGTTTCCACAGGAAGAAATGGAAGGGGTTGTTGTTTATGCAATGTAAAATCCACTTTATTTTATACATAGTTAAGCACCTAATTTCTCAAGGCCAGTGTAAAGCTCTGAAGTGCACAAGCTTTTCACAAATAAAGATTATCTTATGAAATATCAATAGGTAAAGGTTACCATCTGGAGTATTCCTGTTTCCATTCAGTGGTCCAGAAGCCTGCAAAAGTCTGTAAGCTGTACAGGGCACACACACTTTTGAGAAACTAATGTGGGTTGGAGCGGGTGGCATTGTTAGGTAAATGACCTGAGTTAGGCTGCTGGCTGGCTGAGTCTGATTTTAAATATTGTCATGTGGTACAAAATATTGCAGAGACTTTCAGAAAAGACCTAAAGAAACGGCCAGAGTTCTGACCTTGGCAACACATCTGAATACCCTCAAAAATGATGTAAAGAGGGTAGGTACAGCATCTAAAGCTTGGAGCATTACCTAGTGCCCTTCACCCAAGCTCGGTGCATTGGCAGAAATCAAGAGGTGAAATAAAGCTGCTGGGGGAACTGCAGGTCAGTGTGTCGGCTTTGGCTGGCCATTGGAAGGATGATACACATTTGAGAAGGGATATTGTCAGACCCGTTAATTGCAACCCACCTACCAGGACATAGCATTCCCAGCTGTTGAAAGAGCACAACAAATTATGGATGCTAATCCTGGCACTAATGAGTTGAGTAAATACAGAATCAGAGAATTTAGGTTGGAAAACTCCTTTAAGATCATCAGGTCCAGCCATTAATCTAACACTGCAAAAATCATCTCTAAACCATGTCCCTAAGTGCCACATGTAAATGTTTTTTAAATACCTCCAGGGATGGTTACTCAACCACTTCCCTGGGCAGCCTGTTCCAGTGCTTGACAATCCTTTCAGCAAAGAGATTTTTTCCTAATATCCAATATATAAGCCTCCCCTGGAGCAACTTCAGGCTGTTTCTTCTTGTCCTACTGCTTGCTACTTGGGAGAAGAGACCAACCCCCACCTCTCTACAGCCTCTTTTCAGGCAGTTGTGAAGAGCAATAAGGTCACCTCTCAGCCTCCTTTTCTCCAAGCTAAATACCCCCAGCTCCCTCAGCTGCTCCTCACCAGATTTGTTCTCCAGACCCTTCACCAGCTCCGTTGCCCTTCTCTGGACATGCTTCAGCCCTTCCTGAACTGAGGGGCCAGAACTGAACCCAGGATTTGAGGTGTGGCCTCAGCAGTGCCGAGTACAGGGGGACGATCACTGCCCTGGTCCTGCTGGCCACTCTGTCGCTGATCCAGGCCAGGATGCCATTGGCCTTCTTGGCCACCTGGGCACTTTTTGGCTCATGTTCAGCTGATGTTGCCCAGCACCTACAAGTCCTTTTCCACCAGGCATCTTTCCAGCCACTCTCCCCCAAGTCTGTAGCATTTCATGGGGTTGTTGTGACCCAGGGGCAGAACCTGGCACTTTGAACCTCAGACCTCTGGCCTCTCCCCATTAATCCAGCCTGTCCAGAGCCCCCTGCAGAGCCTTCCTGCCCTCCAGCAGATCGACACTCCCACCCAACTCAGTGTGTCTGCAAACTGACTGAGGGTGCCCTCGATCCCCCCATCTGGATCGCTGATAAAGGTATTAAACAGAACTGGCCCCCAACACCGAGCCCGGGGGAACACTACTGGTGACCGGCCACCAGCTGGATGTAACTCCATTCACCAACACTCTCTGGGCCCAGCCATCAGGATAGCTTTTTACCCAGCAAAACTATTGAAAGAAGGGGAAGAGACAAATTTTAGAAAGACTTATTTGACCTTGCGTGACTTAAGAGCAAAACTTACAGATGAAGGAATCTTGAGTGCGAGAAGTGGTGTTGCTCATTCTCTTGGGTTTATCATAAAAGTGGGATCTCAGATTTTATGGTTGTCTTAGGTTACAATGTAAGATGTAACCAAAAGTGTGTATTCTATCACCATCTATTAAAACCAGGTGGGGCAGTGTTTATCTCTTCCGTGACACATCTCTGATAACTCTCTCCAGAGGGATATCTGCTGTTAATGAGCCCTCTAACCTCTCACATCATCCCATTGTGAGATGCTCCGCCCAGGGGGAGGAACCGAGCATTCCCACCTGCATATAACCTGGGGTTTGGAACAGCACAGGCAGCCCATAACCTCCTCTGGACCTTCAGAGGGAGACCGCACTCTTCTACAGGATCACTGCTTCAACAGAGCTGTATCTATCACTTCAAAGAGGACTGCAGCCACCCTTTAATCGGACTGCTACCCCCACCCTGCCCAAGAGGGTGGCAGGTCGTATCCTGACTCTGTCAGGTTAAGCCAGTGTTTTTCTGTATTATCACCTTGTTTTATATATATATTAGTAGATGACTGTTATTCCTATTTCTCAGATCTTTGTCTGAAAGCCCCTTAATTTTAAAATTATAATAATTCAGAGGGAGGCTCCTGCCTTCCTTAGCAGACACTTGCCTTTCAAACTAAGGCAATGGTTCTCTCAGACTAATGGCTAAACAAATTTTAAGAAGTGGAAGAGACTCTCTGATGAGATTTGTAAAAAAACTGGAGTGCAAAAGTTCACATTGTGACCTTCACATACTCTGTGTGTGTCTGTGGATAGAAATCCACCTCCAGTAGCTCTTATCTATCACTCAGAGCAAATTCTCACCATTTATTTTACTGTGTTGCCCTTCAGGCTATCCTCATTTTCTACAGTACCATCAGGACCCAAGAAGTTATTGTAGGGAAATTACAGGTTTAACATTAGCTGCAGCCTTTGTCGCAAGAAGTAGTTAGACAGGACTCTCAGAAAAATCTACCGTGAGCAGCCAGCACCTCATTAGAAGAAAAATCTGTCCAAATGTGAATTTTTTAAATGAGAAGTTTGAGCACTTTGCCCTGAGGATAGATGCAAAAGGTGTGAATAAATCAAGGGGTAAAATAACTGCTATAAAATCTTTTCGTGAAAACATTACACCAGGGATCCCAGATATTACTTTTCCCTACGCTTATATTTTTCATCCATCAGAGTTTTTTCAGTGTGATCTAATTCTGCAAATCCTGAAAGGTCACCGGTTGTAGGTGGATTTATATACTTCTGTTATTTCAAATAGAAATACAGCACTGAACTTTGTGTGTTTGGCCCTTTATATGTCTTCAGAAAATTCCAGAAATGAAATACTGATGGATAACACAAATCCTATAACTAACCTCTACCATTTTAGGGAGAAAGAAAACGGCTAGTGAAAATGAAATGAGCTTCTCAGCAGTAAAGCCTTGCAGACTAGAGGAATTGACAGTGAAACCAAGGGTACCCTCAGCCCAAAGACACTGCTAAGAGAATTAAGAGCTAGGAAAAAGCAACCTACCCTGTGCTAAAAGGGTGGCAGAGGAGTGAAGGAAGCATGTGCTACATGGTGTCAGAATTATTCCAAATGCTTCAAAATGTTTTAACAAGCATTCACACTTATGTTTAGATCATATATATATAAATCACAGACCTGAGCATTGAGACTTCCTCTCCAATACAGAAGAATGTAAGTGTAATGCTTACTGGGAAATGGGCAGGCTAACAAAGAGGCAAAGGCTTCTCTTCAGTGAAGCAGTGTTAGTATGCTGGTGGGAGAAATCTGGCAGGAAGAGAAATCCTGAGGGACCTGAGGAGAGAGCACAAGAGTCGTCAGAGCTCTAGAAAATATGACCAAAGAAGAAAAGGATTGAAATCCCTGTGGTAGCTCAATCCAGACAAGAGAAGTCTGAAAGTGAATATGTGGAAAATCTAAATGGTACCTCCAAAGAGGAAGGAGTGAATAGCTCACCATATCCACTGCGTTGGCACAGGAAAAACAGACTGACATTGCAACAGGGATAAGCAAGGATGAGGAGCAAGGTCACTGGGTCAGGCATCTGGTTGCTAGGGAAGGCTGTGGAAACTCCACCACTGAGGAATTTTGAGAAATTATTTAATCCTAGAACAAGAAGTATGATTTCAGGTACATTTTAGTGGCAAAAGCGAGTAACTGAGAACAGTGGGGCAAAGCTTTAGGGGAAGAACCATTTTCAAAACTGGCATAGAGGTACAGACAAGGAAAAAGAGATAAACTGAGGGCCAAAACCTCTGGGCTAGACAGAATTGATTGGCACTAATCCCAAGGATGAATAAGAACTCTTAGGGCACAAACCTTTCTCCAGTGCTCTAACTCACCAGGATCTAGAGAGCCGTGTGCTAAATTTAACAGTGTTTGCAATCTGGTATTCTCTGAAAGAAAATGTTGAAAGAAAATTTCCTTTGGAGCAGAACTAGCTAACAAGGCCCTTCTGCCTCTGGGATAAAAAGGAAGGGAGTCACAGCACAGAGCAGATTAAAAATTATGTGGGGAAAGCCATGAAAGGCACCCTGAAACATAGTTGAAAACTAGACTGTGCAAATGCAGACCAGATATAAAGTGAGAAGCTGGGGCACAAAAGATGACAGGTGTTGCACAGAGATTAATAGTTCCTGGGAAGATTAAGAGTGCCCGCTGCCTCTAAAAAAGAAAATGGGAAAAAGAGAAGGGAAAAACTCCAAAGCTTGCAAGGCTGCAGAGGGAATAGCAGGGTGCTGGTGAATTCTAAAAATGTGGGAAATGAAAATGAAATGGCTTGGAAAGAAAGTCAATGGAGAAGATAACCAGAGAAGAAGGAATGAGAGAGGAACAGAAGAACTATGAGATTTAAAACCTTTACCATCACACATTATCACTTCCCAATAAAATGTGCCACTACCAGGGTGCTGCCACCAGAATCAACAGAAAAAAGGAGAAGAAGGGAGATAGCAAAGATGGAAGAGTACCAAGGTTTTACAGATGATTTGAAGAAGAGTGTTCAGATGACAGGAAATGGAAGATGGTAAGAGTTGGTCGACTGACAAAACTGAACACAGGAAAGAGGTCAAAGAGGAGGCATCCAAGGGCTGGCTGCAAGTGAGAGTTGCAAGTGAGCAGGGAAGGAGAAAAAGAGAGAGAGATCCTGTTTAGAGAGGTGCAGCTAAGCTTGAAATGGCTGAATTTATGGGCTGAAAATAGGAAAGACAAGAGCAAATTCAGATGAGAGTTATAGGCTGTCTCACACTATGAAACAGCCCAGGGACCACTTGGAGACTGATTGGCCCAGCGCAGATTGCACCTATAAAGCTAAATGTTCAGAGCACTGAACAGGACGGCTGTGACCAGAAAGCCTGTTGGAAATGCTCCCAGGTTGGCAACAATGTCCCAACACTGCCATGGAAGGAGTGCTGGGCAAGGCCAGCACCCTCCAGGGTCAGCACTCCCTGTGCGGGCTGGGTGCTGCTGCTCAGGACTGTGCCCTTGATGCTCCTCTAACAGATGACTCCCACAGGGTCCAAAATTTCAAGAGAGAGGGAAGATTAAGAGTCTATGGAGGGTGCTTTACCATTGCTACTGATAGGACCACACAAATTTCATTATCAAAAATAAGGTGGTTCAAAACAGAAAATATTAGGCAGCTGAGTAGGATCATGAGTTAAAAGCCTGTTCAGGTAAATACAGCATCATCATGTAGCTGCCAGAAACAAAGGTAATCATTTCAGCTGACAGGAAGATGCAGAATTGAGTCCAACTGGCATAAATGTAAAATGTATGCATAATGCATATTCCTGGAGTAGCAGAAATGAAAATAGGCTTGATATCATTCCACTTTGATAAACACAGAGCTTATCTTCTGTTTGCAATAGGAATTTATCGAGTCTCATGGCCTAGAGCAAAGTGGGGAGACAGGGCAACATCTGCAGCATAGTGAACAGCAGTGGAAAGCACAGCAGAGGTGGCTGCACACCTTTATGGAGCTCAGGGGGTGCAGAAAAAATAAAAGTTCTGCAAGCTTCAGTCAGAGGGTGTGCCCTGGAGCTCAGCTGATTTAACCCTTACCTCTCAGCACTGCAGTCTTTGTCAGGCACTACTCCTGGATATAAGAGGAATGCCGGAAGAGCTTTTCTACCTCTCTTGCCCCCTGCTCCTTCCCAGCTGTGTGAGATGCTGCACCTTCCTCTTCCCATCGTTGCAAATGCTGGCTCTGACGTTGCCTCAGCTGAGCAATTGAGTCTCTCAAGGCTAAAAATGTAGGTGGGGTTGGAGTATAAAAGGAACATGGTTAGGACAATCCATAGGGTTCAAAGCATGTGGATGTGCGTGTCTGTGTACATACGTAGTTGAATATATAAGAGTGCAATGGAAGAGACAAAAGCAGAGACCTTAATTAGTATGAGAGGATCAGAGCTATTCACCAGAACTGGAAGGGAAGGGATTTTTTTTCCCCAGTTTTGGACTATTTTTGCAGCCTTTGGTCGTTTAGTGGAGGTACTCAGTGTGTTTGGTACGTGACAGTTCACCAGTACAAAAGCATTTTCACTTACAGCAAAGACAGAGGCAATAGGAGACACATCTGCAGCACCGCTCCCAGACACCAAACCTGCACCTGTATCACACTGAATGGTGCTGCCTCCTCCTTCAGCTGCACCTAGTTTCAGGCAGACCTTGGTGAACCCCTGCCATGAGTACACAATTTTGTTCTTGCAGCAGGATGGGGCCACTGGGATACACACTCCTGAAAGATGGGGCCCACCTGGAGGTGGAAAGGTAACCCTGACGCTGGGACACTGAGCTGCAGAGAGAGGATATGATGGGCTTTAAGCAGGTGATGTGAATTTTACCCAACAGGTACATCACAATGTCAAGAGAAAATTTTTCATTTGGGCAGAGGCAGGGAAAGTCCTGCTGCCTTGAACCACAGAGATGGAGGGACCCGATCCAGCTGCCAGCCGCTGAGTTTCCCATTTAAGTGTAGCATAAGTTACAGCACCGCATAGGCTCTGAAGGCACACTTCCTTTCTCTTCCCATCTCTAATGGCTTTAATGGAGCCCTCAAGCCAGCTTGTCTTCATTCTTTGGTCTTCATTTGTTGTTCTATACAGATTTTGTGGAGATTTAAGAGCCAAAGTTATGGAATGTTTCTTTGTAGAGTTAGGAGGAAAGTTATTACAGCTGATTTTACCTTTAGGGAAAGAATGAACTCACCAAATAGCGCAGCTGATTTTTATAGAGAAATGTTTCTACACAAACTTATTTAGCATATTTAATTAAAAAAACCATTAAAACCCTGTAAGTACAACATTTCTGTCTTAAATGAAATTACAGAAAGTCAAATGGAATGGCTGGACTATGAAAAAATTATCTAGTCTCATATTTGATTTCCCCGACTGCTTCTTGTAGGCTCACTGAGCACATTCACTTTTTCATCAAAATGGTCACCAGAATTTTGTTCTGCTCTGTTTGTTGCAGAGCATCACAGACACTGCAGATCTCAGGAAAAAATCTATTTTCCCTCCTTCTCCCAGTGTGTTAAACTGCCATCTTGTAAAATGAACTAACCTTGCAATTTGGTATTAAAATAAACCTCTATGCAAGTCGTTTTTACAGCAGGAACAAAATTTAAGCAATGAATGCTGATACGCCTACACAAATACACATACATGCACACACGCCCACACACAGCCATCCAAAGTGAAGACTCAGTTCCAGCCTCTGTATAAATTTGATCTGGGTTGTGCTCATTTCGGATGTGGAAATCTGTAGGTTTTGTGGAAAATGCCTTAGAACAGCATGCAGGGCAGTGATAACACATTTGCAGAGGGGCAGTATAAATAGCAGATCTGAGATAAGACGGCTGATAAGTTCTGGCTTATCAGATAGAAGATGCCTCTCCTGCTTGTGGAAGAGAATGGATGATTTATTTCTTAACGTAATTCTTTGATATCTTTTGGGGAAAAAAAGTAGAATGTTGTGAATTTTCCAAACCTACAGAGTCCAAGTCTCACTTTCCAAAATGATTTTTAACTAAAACATCGTGATTTAGAAGACTCAGGAGCACAGAGGCTGCTTACACTTGCTGAAATTATTAGCTACAAATGACTGATGCTGAAAGCAAAGCTGAAGGTTATGTATCTTCTAATCACAGCAGGGTAAAACCAGATGACATTCTCTTGGAAGTAAGTGAAAAAAAGACGTTGACCTGAATTGTCCTCAGCAGAGTTATACGTGAAGGGAGCCCACTTTCCACAAATCCAGCAGCATGGGTTTGGATATACTTGATCTGTGTCTTATCTTTGGAACATGCACCAGGCATGGACAGAATGAGGGACTTTCAGTGTCAAAAGCTACAATGTTGTTAAACCTTCCCCTCTCTGTCATTAAATGTTTGCAAGGCACAGCACCAGTCCAGTGCAGAACTTGATGGTGTCTCTCCTTTATTAGCGTAGACTAAAATACTGACTCTGGCAAAATCTGTGAGTGGTTTACTATTGATTGCAGCGTAGATAGATTTTAGCCTTTGCATCTATTTGAAAATGAAGATGGAGTTTAGACAGACCAACTGAAAAAAAAGTAGATTTTGAATAGGGAAGTAGCACTAAAACCGGTGCACTTGTCAAAATACGTCCCTGGATTCTCTTACTACCACCAGTATTTTTACTGCTCTGAAAGCTGCCATTTGTGTTCCAATGAAATACCTAGAGCTGGCTGGCTTCTCTTATAGCTACTGGAAGTCTATTTTATGTGAAGAACTGCATGTCCTCATGGAGGTTACTCAGAATCAGTAAATTTACTGTATCTCAGTAAAGGAAAAAGAAATTTACGCTTGGTAAAAGTATTGTATGTCTATGAAAACTGGCAGACTGCAGTCCTGTTACTTATGCTACAATCACAGTGGAACACTACTCACACTCCTGGAAAAGGACACACTGGTGTGGCTTCCCTGCCTTCAGTCATTTGGTGCAGCTGAGTCAGAAGAGACACGGGTTTAACAGGTGACCTAGCTCGTCATTCTCTTTGTGGAGCACGGTGGGGATCAAGGAGCGTTCTGACTCTTGAGAGAGCTAGTATTTTAGCCTGCGTTGGCAAAAGAGAGGCATCGAGCCCTGCACTGGACTGAGGCTGTCTCTTGCAAACATTTAATGAAAGAGAGCGGAAGGTACGGGTAACAAAGCTCTCGACACTGCAAGTCCCAGGTCCCCCACTCTGTCTGCCCTTGGTGCATGTTCCATAGAGCGAAACAACAGCTGGATAATGCTGTCAAGACAACTCAAGCACACCCATGCCACACCGCTGGACAGGATCTGTGAAAAATAGGCACCTTTCACAAATTATGAATTGTAGTAAGCAAATATCAGCAGTCTATGAGATGAAAACTGAGTATGAACAAATTTGTCTTTGAAGCTACAACTTAATGTGTAACTGACACACCTTTGTTTTGATTTTATTATTTGAATTGCCTTAGAAAAGTAATTGAGATAATCAATGCAAAAACCAAACCATTGGCTATATTATGCCTTAGAGAGAGGAATTGCAGGCTGAGGTTAGATGTCGAAAAACAGCTATCCTTCCTTTCTATTGCTGCAAAGTAGGTTGGGTTTTTTTCAGGGGAAATCATCACTCTGTCTAGAGAAGGTAAATTGAAATGTTCCTCTGAAATAGCTTTCCCCTTGACAATAATGGCTGAATCCTCCCTCTACCTCATCAGTATTAGCTTTCAATCTTTTCAGAAGCCTCTGATTTCTAGAATCAGTGGGGAACAAGCACTTTCTGCTGAATGTCATCCTTGCTCGGTTGAACCATAGATTCAAGTGTCCCCAGTTTTACAGACATGTACAAAAATTCCCTTCTGCTCTTGAACTGACATTAATTTTGAAGATTGTTCTAGAGGAATGCTGGATTGGCTGAAGAGATTTCTTCTTCTATAGGGATTTTTTTCTGAGTTCAAAGACCAAAAGCTCTTAGCCCCACAAGACCTCTTTGCCATCTGTATGAATGATGTAGCTCTGTGCATCATTATTCACCACAGGTCCCAGTGACCAGTGATCCACATCAGGAAGTATGAATACCACAGCTGCAAATGAAGGGCATCAGTGATGAGAGACCTGAAAGTGTATTTGTCAGTCTGCTCCTACCCACTGCCTGCCTTATTTCTTCATGTCACGCCTCCCTCTTCAGTGCCAGAGGACTGTCCAGATCAACTCACAGAGTTCCTACCCCAGCACTGCCGTGGCAAATGACTGTCTCATCTCTCATCTGCTGTCCTTGTTTTACAGGGTTTCTATGACTTCTGAAGGTTTGGCCCAAAGCTTATCTGGCCATGTGCCTTCTTGTCCATTAAAACTGCTTTCATAAGTCAAGAAGACGAGTATTCTGGAGCCTTGTGCATATGACAAAAGGCTGTATCATTACTTAATTTTTCTCACTGTACTACCTCCAACATCTTAGCTTTCTCTTCCAGAGTGAAGGCTGTCTGACCTATAGTCAAGCAGAGCCTCTCTTCTTACAAGTTATTAAAAAAAGAGTCAGAAAAATGAAATTTCTTTGGCTCCACTTTTTCCTTCCATCTCCGATATCATTGATATGTCCCTCTTATTCATTGTTTAAAAAAAAGCATCTACTCCATCTCACCTCTTGCTTTCCTATTGAGTGTGGAATGGGGCAGACAGACAGGAGTAGAGGGAGGATGGTCTGGTTTTCTTGGATAAATCTTGTTTCTTCCAAGAAGAAAAATAAAGATAGCATTTTAACTGAGGGCTTATTTTGATTTTATCAGCATGAAAGCAAGGAAGGGCTGCCTCCGACCTCAAGGCCCATGATCAGTAGCTTCTGCTTTTTGCATCTTATTTCAAGTGGACAGCTCTACACGAAACAGCAAAGCTGTTAAAAGATCCACTTAACAACACAGCATAAAGCAACCATTTCCAAACAGAACTTATTTTGAGATGGTGATTTAGCTTCCAATTAATTCAAATTATTCCTCCCTTTGAAGTTTATTTTAATTAGCTGACATCTGCAAATTCTTAGAACAAAATGTAACAGGATGTAGGTTTTTATAATATTTTAATGGGAATTCTGTATTCTTCCTTCTGTATATGAGGTGGGTGGGCAAATATTTATCTATATAAATTCATATAATTTCATTGGCTTCAGTAAAGATATGCTAATCGACATCAGATGACAATTTGTTCTGTTTTATGTAACAGAGAGAAAATGCAAGATGATTTTAGTCTTGAAATACATTTGAAAAAAAAAAGTAATTGGTATAAAAATTGGGAGGGAGAATACTTCATCTAGACGTAAAGTTAAATCCAAAGTAGTTACCATACCATCATATTGTGGGCTACATCTTTGAAAGTTCAAAAAATATTTATAATGCCCTAAATCCCTAAAGCAGCAAGGAAAAAAACTCAGACAGCAATTTACTGCTGTACAGACTGGATTAGGATTGTGTGCATTCATGATTTATTGCTTGATAACAAAATTATTTTTCTTGAGATATTGTTGGAAGTACTATGAATGTTATTCTTGTTGTAAGAGAACAAATAAACCCACCTTGCCTGTGCTCTTCTCCCAGTGATTATTCTTCCCTGACAGCTCTGAAGGATGTAAATTTAGTTGTTAAAAAGCACTGTATTAATTTGAATGCTCATTGTAATCAACTAGTTCATTGCTGAAACCAAGGTGCTCAGAAGAAACTTAGCTACTTCATATAACATGTCCTGGTTGAGATGTTATTTTCCTGATGCTTATAATGATTTTTAAACTTTATTTTTCAGGTGATTCCTCCTTTATCTCATTTTAGTGCATTTATCTCTCGTTCATTTCTTGCCTGCTTCATTCTGACCCTGACAAGGTGCTGGACTGCTATTGGGCTGTCTCCTCAAAGTTGTGGGTTTGAAGCTCTTGTTGAGAAGGGTCTCCACCTCTCACTTGCCATAGGAATGTTCTAGGCCCTGGCTATTAACCCAGAGATAAGCACTCCCACCACCTCTGCCTGTGCTTCAGCAGACATCCATTAATCTGTACCCGAATACATGAGTTAGGTAGTTAAGGACAAGAAATATTTTTACCCTTTGAATGAATGCTGTTCTTGCTGCAGCTAAGACAGATTATCAGGGGATCAAGCACTCCTCCTCTCCACGTGAGTTACTGCTCACCCAGGGATGGCTGAGGGTCTGAGCTCAGCAGCTTGTTCTGCTGCAGGGGCTGGGGATTCATGTCAGCCTTTAGGCTTCATAAAACAGGGCCAGAAATACCAATGTCTCCTTTTGGATATAGCAGTGGATCTTCTTCTATCATCATTAGGGGTGTTGCCCACTTAATTGTTGTGCTAAATAAGGGCATTTTACTGGAAATAAGGGGACGTGAGATTTGCTTTGTGAAGGCAGCCCAGGTACTATGCTAGCCATGTATTCCATTTGCTGCACACTGCCTTAATTGACACAGGCGTTTCTGGTTTACCTTTGTTTCAATTTCAAATAAGGAATTAGTGGAAAGTGGCTGAGGGATCTGACTGCTTTGGGTGTGTGTTCTGAGCTGCAGTTCTGCTCTCCCTAGCCCAAGTGTGTTACTTAGTGCACGGTGTGTCCTTGCCGCAGAGGCTGAGGGCACCACCAGCTCTCCATGCATGTGCACTGTGTTTCCCAACACTCACATCATGTCTGCAAAGCACAAGCAGAGTGGACTGTATTTTCATTTGTGCTTTTTATGGACTATATTTAGACCTGAACTTCAGCATCCCCCATCTTTTCCCAACTGTGAATAAGCTAACAAAGCTTTTGAATAGTGTTTATTTAAACCGTGGAGCCTGCATCCGCATATTAGATACATCTGCATATCAGATGCAAGTTCTCCATAAACAATTAGGCGTCAAAGTCATCAATGTGTTTTCTGACATTTGCTCCTAATCTAGAATACTATTCTCTGTGGGAGATAAAATGTGATCTTTCAAGCATATACTACCACTTGCTATTTCAAGTGTTTGGGGGGAAGATTCTAAAGTTGGAAAAAAATCATGCTGTGTATTTTCAGAAAAAGAGACGAGAGAGAGATTATAAAGAAACTAATGAAATAGATATCACCAGAAGACTTGCAAAAGAATTATTAAACTACTTTTTAGTAATCACCTAAAAATAATAAATTGATTAAGATTAGCCATTGTGAGATTGTCAAGAAAACTCCACATGAAACAAGCCAAATTTTCTTCTTTGACTCATAACTGACCTCATGGACAGTGATGAAGCAGTAGATATTCCATATGTCAGTATCAACAGCATTCACTATACATGTAGCTTGAGGTTCTCATCAGTAAACTAAGGAAATATTGTGCAGGTGATTCATGAGTGGGTAAGCAATTGCTCCTGAACTAATTCTCAAAAGTAAGTATCAGCTGTATACTGTCAAACCAGGAGGATGTTTCTAGTAGTTTCCTGAAAAGTTCTGTTTTCAGATGCATTCTATTAAATAGGTTAATGAACAGATTGGCTAAGGAAATAAAAGGTCAAATCATTAGCAAATGACTACAAGAAACAAGGAGATAGTTAAAAGCATTTTGAAAAATGGATTAGGAATTAAATATAATCTGGAAAAATCAGAGATGGCCTAAAATCACTTAGGCAAAACTCAGCAAAGACAAGTACAAAGTACTACCCAGAGGTAGCAGAGCTCAAATCCTCAAACAAAAACAGATTATAGATAACTGGGAAGCAATAAGTTTTGAAAGGTTACGAGGATTACTCAGCATTACAGACTTGAGTAGTGGTCAATACCGTGATGAAGGTGAAAAAGCAGGCAGATCTCAGTGGGCGGTGTATTAACAGAGAATTTTTACACGTTCTGGAGAAGATGCAGAATGGGAGGCCTTGTCCAGGACACCTAGAGAAACAGGCTAACAGAATGGATAGTCAAGAAGAGAACAGCAGGGCCAACAACAGTTTTGGAAAGCAAAGCATAGCCTGTTAACAAATTAGATTAATTTAGCCCAGGTAAAGAAAAAAAGTAGTAAGGCAAAGTGGTCTTTTGCAGACAGATACTAGTTTATGGTAACTGTGCTCTGAGAAGAAGGCAAAGAAACAAAGACAGTAAAGAAGACTTTGAGTATATTATGGGGCCCCCTTAACCCCACACGTGGTGCTAAGGCAATGAAATCTGGAAGAAGGTAGGTAGGGTGGCTGAGGGGTCTACTCGAGTGGAAGTTCTCTGAGAGCAAGCAGACGAGCCTCTGCCAGAGGCAGCTGTGCTGTACGTAGTCCTGCTGCAGTGCTGGAGTGCTCTACTAGATAACCACTGTCATATTCCTTCTGTTCCAATGTTTCTAAGAAAATAGCCGGTGGGTTGGAATTTCTCACTACCAGTGAACATTAACTGACAGGTAAGCTCCTGCTGCTTCTTTCATCCACTTCCAAGTAAGAACTTTAGTCTGCTGCATTTTGACTATTTCTCCCTGAAATACTTAGCTGATGGTTTAAATTCAATTGTGAGAGGAAACAAGAGAACTAACAAAGCCTGGTTTCCTATAGATTTGTGTTCACTGTTTCTATCACCCTCAGCATTTCTCCCAGCCCCCATGGACTTTTTGCATGGTTTCTCGAAGTCTCACAGCACTGTGCCCACTGTCAACAGTACCTGCAGCTCCCCCCTGTCTTTTTGAGTTCCACCCCACCAGCCCCTTTGGCTGTTCCCTCCCTGTTGGGCAGGGAGGCTGTCCCATATGTCCCAGCTGTTTTGGGGGTATATTTCTGCTTATTGGCCAAACGAAAGAGCAAAGAGACCATTTAACTGTCAAATTCACTCTGAAGCTTTTCCCTCAGCACAAAAATGAACATGGGTTGGTTTCTTTGATCCAGCTGTGAGTTTCATGACATTTGTAGAAGCTTGTAGACGGCTGTCGAACTTACCTGAAATGAATTAAAGGGATCAGAAGTCATTGGCAGACAGACAGAAAATATTGCTGTTAGAACATTATTTTCTTTAAGTACTCAAGCTAAGAGTACTTTTAACAATACTTTATTTTTCATGTGTTTTTAAATACCATAAGCAGTGATTTTGTCTCTGTTTTGTGAGAGAAATACAACACATAATTTTAAAAGTTTTGGCACTTACTCTTGTGGGTATACTCTCTATATCTCCTAAATAGTTTAGGACAAATACTAATAAATGAGTCTTTAAATATATTTCACAGCTACAACAGTCTTTCCTTGCTTCCAACTGGTTTAACAATGCAGTAATTGTGATGCTTTTAGCATTTCAAATAGTTCAGATAAACCAAGATCTTTTTGCATAGGCCGTATTTGAAGAAAGTAGGTTACACTTACTCTGGTCTGTTAATAACAGCTAACATTTTGCACTACTGTTTTTTCTACACTGTAATTAGACTCGTGTAGAGCTGACTTCTGTCCTGATAGGTAATACAGTGAATTGGGACGCTTCACGTACAAGTACATTGCATGAAGCAGTTGCAACAGTTGTAAAAGAACTCAGAAATATTCAGGACAGTGGTCAGGTGCCTCCTGATTCCTCACCAGTGGATGGCTTGATGCAGCACCTCAGGCAGAACTGAGGCAGAAACATAGGAAACATTATTCAGTCACAGTAATCTTGTGTCTCAGGGGACTCCCAGTCCATTTTCACATTGTCTTGGTCACAGCTGAACAGATTTCTGACACACTCAACTGATTACAAATAACAGTCCAGGAATATTAATGCATTTTAATGTTAAAATAAAAATACAATGATCAAAGAAGATACCTCTTCCAGTCCTTAGCAAACTCATGTAAATAAAATATTTGGTAGATTTCTTTAATCTAGGAGGATATTATATTTCCATATTGCCAATTCCCTGGATCTGGGCCGTGAATGGTAGGCTTTGGGTCCCACGGCATAGTGTTCACAAAGCCGTAAGAAGATGCACATTTGCAATGGCTTAAAATCTGTTTGTGTCTCATTTTGGACCTGGATGTACAGAGCAGCTGTTTGGGATCAGCTCTGAACTGACTGCAGAAAGAAGCCCAATGGGATAAAGAAAACCTCTTTGAACCCTCTGTGATACAGCTGTACAAGCCTCAACCATGATCCTGCCACTCTTAATGAGAAAGTCCTCATTAAACCCCTCATCCTCTCCAAGTGGTAGCACAGAGACCAAACACAGAGCAGATGGATAAGACAGGAAAAAGAGAAACTTCTAATGCTTGAGATTATGGGAGACTTCAGCAGCTGGAGGTGTGCACTAACCCATTTGGGTCTTTGCTCCTGGCAAGCCTTTGGGCTGAGAACTACTGCTTTCTGGGGTGTTAGTGAAGGAGAAGGGGCTGGGGAGCAGTGGGTGCTACTGGAGAAGGGTATGTGGAAGGACTATGAGGTGACCGGGAAATACAAGGGACTTACCATGCAAGCACATGAGGGGGATATTTGATTATCCTGAGAATGTGTGAATGTGGCCATTGAGCAGGCCTAGCACAATTCAGATAGGTATTAATAGTCAGGCTAGAGTAGAGGAAGTGAATTTCCCATAGGGAACTGACCTTTCCTTTAGAGCAGCCCTTGTCTGTCAATAAAGAGAATCAGCCCAGGCATACCATTAAAAAATGTGTTTATTTATGTTGCCAGTGATATCTCTTCATGTAATAGATCCCACGTTAGCTTAGCTCAGTCCTGAGAGCTGCTGCTGTCAAAAGCCCTAGTTCTCTCTTATCCATGGCAAATTATGCATCTTTAGGTATTTGCTCAGAGCAGATTTGGAAACACAGACTCCCTGTGCTGTGCTAAACTGTAAATACCAGCTTCTGCGCTTTTCAGTTTAAGCAGTTTCTAAATAATCTCACAAACTCTTCATGTGAGGGAAAGTTCAGTACAAGTAAATTATTCTTATGTGTTGAATATCCTCTCCGACTGCATGCAGCAAGAGACAAAAAGAATTTATAACTTCCTTTCTTAACCAACACGTGATATTATCATTATTAAAGGTGTCCATAGGCAAAGTGCATAACATCACTAGGATACATGGACTGCAAATGTAATTTACATTTAGCTGTGTTAGAGTGACTATTCCGCTAAGTGTCGTTTCAAGTAATTCTAAAATAAGATTATGCTTTAAGGAGCAGATATAGCTTATTTAAAAGTGGTTTAAAATTAGATCATATATTCTGCACAACTGAAATCTGCTCCTTATAGGATGTGCATGCATGTGTATGTGGGAGAAAAGAAAAAAAAAAGATCCTCTTTTACTACTCTTTTCATCTGCACTTTTGAATTCCAAAATGGAATTTTATATTAAATGAGAATGGAATGTAGTTAGGAGATGTTGCTGTGGACCACCTCCTCCAAAATTCACCCTTTGCTGTCTCCTGTCACAAGCCCTTCATCCATGAGTAAGATATTGAGCAGGTACATACTTCTGCCAAAGAAAATGCACAAAGTTAAACACGTGTTGAAATGTTTTACTAAACTAGATCCTTATTACTGATCATGATGGCTTATCTGGAAAATCCTAACTACATCTTCTAAGCATTTGTGTTGTTCCAAGGGGGTTTCCACAGAGCAGGAGGAAACCTGGGCGATCAGCCTGTGCTGCTGTGGCTCCACACAGGTGCTCTGAAGGTCAGTGTTAAAAGCCACTGGATTAAGGGCTTAGTTTTGAAAACAGCTGTAGGAATTAGCATCTTGGAGTTAAAACACTAAGGGAAAAAAAGAAGAAAGATCATGGTTACACAAACACAACCAGCCAGCCACCGTAGTTGCAGGGAGCGGGAAAGCGGCCCAGTGCCCATTCCGGCGGGGTGCGCTCCGTGCCCGGGCCAGGTGAGGCGAGGCGGGCGAGTGCGGCAGCCCGTGCGAGGCGCCCGCGGGCCACGGGCCCGGAGATCCCGAAGGCGCAGTTCCCATTCCCACCCAAACATCGTTCCCTTCGCCAAAGGCGTCCCTCCCGGGCAGCCCGGCTGGCCGCACGCGTCCCGGGGGAAGCCGAGGAACAGCCTGTGCCCCCACCACCCACCCTAGAAACGCTGGAAGCAGGAGCGCCTTCCCCACAGCGGCACGCATCCCTGACAGGCACCAGCCCACGCTGCGGATCTAGCTGGAGCTGCCTTCCCCCGGAGCGCCGGGCTTCTCCTGCTCCCCGCGGCGGAGGGAGGAAGGCGGAGAGGGGTATTTTGGGCCCCTGGCCCCCCCTCCTGCGCTCGCCCCGCAGCCGCTCCCGCGCGTCCCGCCGCGGGTCCCGCTCG
>VZTA01002071.1:753587-811954 GCA_013398855.1 Mohoua ochrocephala
TCGCGGGCCGGGGGTCGCGTTCCGCCTCGCTGCCGCTCGGCCGCCTCTGCGCGTTCGCACCCCTGCGCCGCGGCCGCCTGCGCGAAGCCCATCTTCAGCCGCCTCGCCGTGCCGGCGCGACCGGCAGCACCGGGGGACATGGCTTTGCTCCGGCTCCTTCTCCTCTTGCTCCTCGCCCAGGGCGGGCTGGGGGCTGTCGCCGAGCAAGGGCAGGCAGTGCGCGACCGGGAGCGGGCGCTCGGAGAGAAGCAGCCTATTTACAACCACATCAAGAGCCGGGAGCCTCCACCGGCCCCGCGGAGCCGCTCTACGGAGAGCACCATCTTGGCGCAGCGGCTCGCTGAGGAGGTGCCCCAGGACGTGGCCTCGTTCCTCTACACGGGCGACTCCCGGGAGTTGCGGCGAGCCAACTGCTCCGGGCGGTACGAGCTGGCCAGCCTCGCCGGCAAGTCGCGCTTCACCTCGCACCCCTCCCTGCACGGCGCCCTGGGCACCCTCACCCACGCCACCAACTTACTCAACATGATCCTCCAGAGCAATAAGTCGCGGGAGCAGAACTTGCAGGAGGACCTGGAGTGGTACCGCGCCTTGATCAGGAGCCTGCTGGAGGAGGACCCCAACATCTCCAGGGCCGCTATCACTTTCAGCACTGAGCCTTTCTCCTCCACTCCCCAGGTTTTCCTCCAGGCCAGCAGGCACGAGAGCCAGGTCCTCCTGCAGGACTTGTCCTCCTCGGCTCACCGCCTGGCCAACGCCTCCGTGGAAACAGAGTGGTTCCACGGCTTGAAGCGCAAGTGGAGGCCACATCTGCACAGGAAGGTCTTAAACACGGGCCCCAAAACTTTGGAAAACAGTTGGAAGAGGCGGGAGAGCTTCACTGCTGATAAGAACCACATCAGGTGGTCCTCACCATATCTGGAGTGTGAGAATGGGAATTACAAACCCGGCTGGCTAGTGACCCTCTCGGCGGCTTTCTATGGGCTGCGGCCAAACCTCCTGCCCGAGTTCAGGTAGGAGGAGTGTTCTGCTTGCTTTCTGTCGAGAAGGGGAGAGGGGAGTTGGGTTCTGCTCCCCTCCTAGGGAATGGCATTGTGGGTCTCTGGGTGACCTGATCAACCCCTGCCGCACGGGCTGCTCAGTCACAGCGCAGAGCAACCTCAGGCCTTCCTGCCGAGCTGTACCTTTGTGTGCCTTAGGGAACTGTTGCTCAGTAAAAGAATCGCTGTCGTCTCTGTCTGTAAGACAGCGTTTGCTTTACCTGTTCCCGTTGGAGCAGGCGTGCATGTGGGTTACGTTCCTGGTGTGCTTGCGGTGGGGAGAGGAGAGCAGCAGTTGCCAGTTGAAGCTTATCTCTGTCTGCAAGAGGAAAATGTTCACCGGGGCATTATTTCTTACTGTACTGCGTAATAAACCTAGCTTGACCCCAGCTTTGCTTTTAACCGGCTGGGAAATAACATTGTTGTGCTGGTAAACTGCTGTTTCTGGTCTCCAGAGCACATCCACTGTGGGGTGCTCGAGCCTGGTCAGCGGTCAGTACACTTGTAGGTAAATAAGTGTTGGTGACTGCAGTTCTGTCATCGTGCATGTGGCTATAACCTGAACTGGCAGTAGGAAAGCTTTCCTTAGGACACCACCAGCTTTATATTTGATACCTGGCATATGTAAAGATTTGCTTATTTTTTTATTGCTTTATATACTTTTTGTTGCTTTTATATTCTTTGCCACTGAGCTGCAGCTAGCAGAGAAGAGGATAGGAAAAGGCTCTTTCTTGTGTCTTTGTATTTTGACAGCGAAGAGATTTGCTCCAAGAATGAGAGCGACCTGTGGAGTAAGAGATGCCAGATTTTCCCCCAGCACTTTTGCAAGGTAGCTCTGTCCAATGGGGAATGCCCACTGCCCAGAAGCAGCTGGCATTTCTCAGGATGTGAGAGGAACACGGGATTTCTTTTGTGCTATGAATTAGCAGTAGGTAAAGATAGATAAGAACATAGACACAGAAGAGATTTTGCCACACCTAGGTGGCAAGGCAATAGTGTCTGCAGAAGCTGTTTCTCTTGATTTAGTCTGAAATCCAGTGAGATCAAAGAGATATGAGTGAGGTCATAAATCCTTGGAAAAAGCCCAAAATCTGTTGAATGGATAATGGCTGCTTATTTCTCTGTTGAACTTTTTGCCCTGAAATTTTCACACTTATGGGAATGGTAGGGTTAAGGTAAAATGAGCTCATCAGTCGGCTGTTTGTTGCTGAATTCCTCTCGAGACTAAAACCCAGGAACAGGTATACTGTAGAGCTCTTCTGGACCCTAGGGAGTCCAGAGAAGTCAGGAGGCTTGTCGGAGATCATTGAAATGCAGTGTTCAACACTTGAACTTCAGGATGTAAATGAAAGTTAATGTAGGCTGATATTCTCTTGTTGGGGATGGAGTTTTGCAGAACCACTAGGCTGGAGGTGTGGCAGCCACAAACCAGCTGAGCATATAAATTTCGATATCAAGCTGAACTCAAAAAAGCTTCAGTCTTGACCTAATTGAAGAGGAAATAAACCTGTGTTTTAAGCAAAAGAGTCTAAAGCTTCAATCCCAAGTCTGTGCCAAGATTTTGTGATGCCAGGGAGCTTCTCAGTGGTGTCGGTTTCTGCTGTGATGGCTTTGGTGTGCAGAGCACACCAAGTCTGTTTTGGAGTAACCCTGGCCAACCAAGGCAACCAGTAGATGTCCTCCTGGATGCAGTACAGAGCTCTGCCTTCCCTGCCTCATCTTCCCAGCTTCTGTTTGCCATGTGGGGGTCACTTCTGTTGAAAAAATAGAATAACCTCTTATAACCCTGATACTTCAAATGGCATTCACTGAGCTCATCTAAGCTTGGAGAACCACTTCTTATTTAGAAGATCTTGAGATGGAGTATGCTGTGCAAGTTCAAGCTGTTGTGTTGCTGCTGTACTGAACAGTTAGGACAAAACTAACAGAGCTTTGTTGTAGCAAAAGAGATAAGTTTGTAAGCGTTTCTAAAAAAATGGGTTATGTTTTTTGCCAAACTGTTAAAGAAGCAGGTGGAAGAAGTAAGATTATAAATGCACGCATACACATTCTGGCAAGGCTGAAGGATAGTTCCCGTGTTCCTGGTTTGAGATATGCTAGCTGGAAGATGGCCTTAATCATTTGGGATATTGAGAAAGTGACTTCTCAGCTACACAGAAAATAGTGTACACAAAATATGCTTCTTCCAAGACTTGCAGTTGGTCTCAATATTTACACAATGTTTTCAGTACTTAATAGGTACACAGCCTCAATGTGAATTTTTAAGAGAGGAAATGGTTTAAAGTAGGAGCACATAAGAGAAAACTGTAAAATCTGATGTGGTTACTGGAAAACTAGTGTGAATTACTATAAGATGCCTCTTGAAGTAAGCTTTACTTCCCCTCGCCATCAGTCTTTGAGTGACATCATATTTTGACTTTCAATTCTTATTTAAGGCTCATATGATAAAACAGTGTTTATTAACCTCCACCTTTTGGGACAGCTACGTTGGTTCTCCCAGAAATGTATCTTTGAACCATCTGTTAGAAGCATTTTAATGAATCAGTTTACTTGCTCCTCCCATTTAGTAGTCTGGCATGGTGTCCTTCATAGTAATTTAGTGTATACCCCTTTAATATTACTCTAACAGTTTGTGTACTTTCTTTGCTCACATTTAAGGCATGGCATGCAGGTTTAAGGCATGGTAAGACAGGGTGGGATACATTCAGGAACATGCTGTATCCATGAAAGAGTTCTTTCAGATTACAGAAGGAAAAGCCATTGCTCCTTCTTGCTATCTCTTCTGTGGCAGTAACAGATGCATTTGTTCATGTGGCATAGCAATGGAAAGAGTTTAATGAAGGCAATACTGGTGACTACTGCTGGCTATGTTCAGTGCGTGCTACTACTGCAGTGCTGTTGTCAATGGCGTTCTGAAAGTGCAGCCAAAAGCAGCAAGCTTTGTTCTTAACAGTGGGAAGAGTTACAGTGCTTTTGGCCCGAGGATGTGAGTGTTACAGGCCAGGGGGCTCCTGCAAGCAGCTTGTCTGTCTTCAGTTTCACCTCTCCCTTTCCCAAGAGATTACTGCCAAGCTGCTCAGAGTGAAGGCCAGGGAGAGAATAGGGTTGTTTAAGTTGTCTTGCCATGGCTAATACTGTAGATGAATACTGAGATGAAGTTGTGCTGATAAATGTACCAGAAGCTGTTCAGGCCCAGTGGGGCCCCGTTAGCCTAGTACAATGCTAAGCTGGCGGTGTTGGCTGTCTGCAGCTTCTTAGCAGTGCTTGCTGGTATTTTGTTGTCGGCACTTTCTGGTCTTTCCACCCAAAGTGCACGGAGAGAACATTACTACTACCTGCTTACAAGATGCAGGCTCTCATTCAGAAATGAGGATCCACAGAGACTAGAAGTAATCACTTGACGTTAACCATCCCTTCTGTCTAAACTGACGCTGTTTGCAGCTGAAATTCACCACCTAATGTGCCTAATCACTCTACTACTCTAGTGCTGCAGGGGGTAGAGCACAGTAGCATCTGTCACAGATCTTCCGTGCCCCTCCTCTGCTACTGTCTATCACATGATGAGAATGAACCATATTTTATGGCACGTAATGAGCCAACTGTCCTCTTTGCAGCCCTACTGAGAAGGTGGAAAAGTGTGAGAAGCTGCATGTTGTACCTACAATTCCTTCTCTAAAAGTATTTTCTTGGCCCCTGGAGAAGAAACGAGAGGTCTTCATTGCTTTAGCGGTCTAGGAGACAAGGGAGGAAGATCACTTCTTCGTCTAGAAGAAAGATGACCAAATAGCCAACTAATCGGAACACACAAGTTAAAAAAAAGTCCTCCTGGGTCACTGAGTCAGTCTTCTGCTGTCACAAGCCCACTTAATGTCATCAGCTGACAAATCTCCGTCTTAAAAGTAGATGGGTTTCCCTCTTGACTCTTCAGTTCGCTGGCGTGCTGGACCTAAGGGTTGGATAGCTTCTCCCGATTTCCGATCTGAATTTATTCACAGTCAGTTCTCATGCATTTATCCTGGTCCAGAACTGTCTTCCATCTGACTTAGCACTCTTAGCTGGTGTTTACTGCCCTGACTTATTTATAGGCAGTGGCCCCTTCTCCACCTTTGTTTACTAGAATACACAAACTGGCTTTCTTTAGTCTCTGTCATGAGCTCTCTGTTGCCATGGTCCCTCTTCTCGAGTCCCGTTCCAGTATTTCCTGAACGTGGTTAGTCAGATTCATGTGCACCATTTCAGCCTTGTGCAATGACATCAGTTATCCCCAAACTCTGATGAATGAGTTGCTGCTTTTGCAGTTCAAAATGTTCCCTTGTGTGCTGTTCTCATTTTCTTTAGTGTTGTGTTGCAATGTCTACGTTTTGGGAACTGGTCATTGGTCTCACATGGTTTCTCATCGTGGAGGTCAGGTTGTCTTCAGGATACGGGGCATTGGCTTTCTTTCCCCTTCCCTCCATACCAGCAAAATTTTCACCAAATCCTGCACAGCATTTGCTATTTTTTTTTAAGGTTTTTAGGGAGAATCCAGTGGAATAATGTCTGTTTTGGCAGAAAGGTACTCAATCAGGCAGCTGAATAAGTTTGGGGTGGTTTTTTGGTTTTATTTGTTTTGGGTTTTGTATTTTTAAATTTTATTTTATTTTGAATGGAGTCTTGTTCTGGAGCATTTACAGGTAACTTCATTCTGAAGTTTGGCCAGATTGTGCTACATCTCAATATTTTCTGTCTACCAGAAGTTTGCTACTTCTCTCAATTATTGGAAAGATACACCTTGATGCAAAGATAATCTTCACTACATGTTTAAGTTGAGTTGTTTCTTCCCTAAAGGCAGTGTAATGTAGTGATTTCCACTGTACTATTAGCAATTACTTGGACCACTCCAGTGTTAGACTATGATGGGACTCTTAGTTAAGGAAACATTACTAAAGGCAGTTTAAACTGTGGAGGTAGAAGTATTTATGACAAGTAAGTAATTTCTTAGGGATTATACATGATTTCATATTCTGCTAAATATTTCACAGCTATTAAATTGCTTGGTAAAAAAAAACAGAACAAAAAAAAGGAATTTTAAAAATGGGTAATTTTTTTTCTTTTAAACATGATTTAATTTCTTCCTTTAACCCCATTTTTCAGTTTCCCCCAATCTCTCTTTTGTCTGAGTACTGAGCTAAGAGAAAATTGATTTTAATTGTTTAAGGAGACTTTAATTTTTCGTGCCATTGTGATGTGACATCAGTTGTATAATACAGAAAATATTTTAAAATGGTGAGGTTGACATTTTTTATAATACGTCCTGGCCCTTAACATGATTGAAGGTGTGGGTGGATTTAGAACAGGCTTCAAAAATGAAAAGGAATAATTTATTTCCTAGAATTTCTGATAGTCTTGGATTTGTGTTCCTGAAAAGAAGTTAAAACAAAGGAGCTTCTTATGATTTACTGTCTGGTTGTGGAAACCACCAGAATGTTTTAAGTATTCCCCAGTCAATCGATTGCCAGCATTTTTCATATGAGGTCATGGATAGGGATGTTGATGAAGCATAGGAAAGGAATAATAAATAGGGATTTCTCTTTTTAGAACCATGGTTCAGCTTTCTTCAGTATTGGAGAAACAGAAGTGGGTCTTTGAAGAAAAGTTAGATATGGCCATGAGAGGATTGAAACACATGCTGCATTTATGTCCACAGTTATGTAGCACATGCTAAGTTGCAATAAAAGGAACTTTTTTTTTTTTTTTTTTTGGGTCAAACTTCCATTTCCAACTGTTCTGTTCTCCACCCCCATCCCCCTTGGGCAAGACTTCCAACACAGCAGGTTATCAAAGCTCTTTTGAAGGGGATGGACATGTGGCAGTCCTTACTATCTGAGAGTCAGCTCCAGGACTGTCATCTATTCTGTCTGTTTGTGAATGTGGGCTGAGATAGAAATGTTCCTAAATGTAAGAAGAAATGTATTGCTGTGTTAGGTCAGATGAAAGGTTTCCATAGCCCTTGCTCCAAAAGCAGCTTCTGGCAGGTACCAAAGGAGAAATGTCAAGTTCTCCTATCCTGGTTGTATCCAATTTACCAATAATAAGCAATACAAATAAATTGTTTTTCGGACTTTATCTGAATGACTGGATAGTAAGTATAGATTAAACTGACCTTCATGATTCTAATCCATGTTTTAACACATTTGTCTTCTGCAATGTAGTTTGGCATTGTATTCCATAATATATTTATATGTTACATAATATCTGTATATTATGGGTTCCATAATTTTTTTGTTTTTAAATTCACTTTGTGAATCTAAATTCATTGGGAGATCCCAGATTCTTGAATGAACGTTTTCCAAAGTGTTTTATGGCATCTTTTCTGTGTCAGCCAGGTTTAATTGTGGGTTATATTAAGCATTTTTATCACTTGCAGACTTTGGCCATCCATTTGTGGTCATCTGTGAATGTGCCAAACAAAAAAGAGAGTTGTGAAGTCCAGCTTGTTAACTGCCCTGCGTGTGAAAGCTGACTTTTGTTTCATTGATTCTTTCAAGAGCAATGAAAATAACTCATTTTTGTCAAAAGCTATCTCTACTCTGAGCAATTTTTATATCTTGATTGTGTGTTGCGTTAGAGATTCTACTTCAGCCTTCTGCTTTCTGAGGTATTTGAAATGTTTTTAATTAGTAGAGCCTATCCTTTTAGCATGCTGTTTCTAAAAATGTCTTGGTTTTGTCTTACATTCTTGTAATTTGTATGTTCCTCCTTGCCCAGGTTTATGCCTTTCCATTTTTGGTTTTATTTTTGAAAATTTTTTTTAAAATCTCCACTTACTTTTGAGTTTTAAAATGACCTTGTTACCTTTAAATAAATCTTCAGGGTCACAGGATTTGGTATAGTTAGGCTGAAACCATCCCTCCTGTGTAGGATTCTTCTATTTCAAAAGCTCTTTGTGTTCCTAACTTTTTCTTCTATCGTGCTCTGTTCCTGGGGACCCTTTCTTTCCACCTGCCTCTTTGACCCCATGGAGGGTAACGGAAACATTTCAAGAAAAGTAACCTGAATTTGGCTCCAAGACCTTTTTTCATGGGGATGATCTAACGTAAGTGGTACTCCACCATCACTGACTTCTGGTATTCCTATACAAGGTGATGTTTTGTGACAGAGTCAAGATGCTAGCAGCAACTTGAGCATCCTCAAGCAAAAAAAACCCCAAAACCATCCCTGCTCCTCAGAGTATGTAAGAAACCCTCTGACTAAACTTCAGGGAAATCCCCAGGGAGGCAGCACTGCATGCCATAAATCTCAAGGCAGATTTAAATCTGAAATAATTCTTCAGACAATAGAGAATTCAGCTTTATGTATTCTGCCCTTGTAGTACTGTTCCAAATGGCCTAGAGGGTTTTTCTTTGCAGGTGAATCCTAATTTATGTGCCCACACTGCTGTACCTTGCTCCTCAGTTAAGTTTATTTTTAGTGAAAGCTGGTTCTGCTTTGAAAATGTGTGCTGAAGAGCAGCAGTCATGCTATGGCTGAGGAATTAGGGTAAAGTCTCTCCTCTTAGTAAGGAATTGGTGGTACCTCTGTGACCAGGTCAAAATCATATGTGTCATGTCCCAGTAGGCTTTTGTGAATCTGGCTGGTTATGCATGGTAATAACTTTAACAATGTCTAAGTGATGCAGAATCCTAAATCCTAACTTTCAAAGGCAAGCTGGACCTGCCGTGTGTCAGTAAGACTTATAGCTGAAAATCTTTTATGAATTTGATGCCAGGATTATTTTTGGATGCTCAGTTTGATGGTACATCAGAGGAGCCTCAGGTGTCAGGTAGTATGCAGTATTTGAAGATTAATATTCTTGAAAGTGGCAACCTCAAAAATGAGAGTGGTCAGAAAAGGCATCTGCCCTGAAAACATTGGCTATGCTAAATGCAGTGTGTATTTGTCTAGAGGAGTGGGCATTTGTAGATTTCTGATGGCTGTGGAGAACTTGTTTTTCTTATCTCCTTGTTTTGTGGTAAAGGGGACTTATGAAGGACAGCATGGAGGGCTGAATGAATACGACAGCGAGAATCTAAGCAGCTGTTTAGATGTGGGGGATGATGCCCACTTCAGTGTGTGATAACCATGCCTCATACCTTAATTATGAGTGCTCACAGTGCTTACAGGCTCAAAAATAAATGTACAAACTTAGAAGGCAAACTGCGTGTTTAGCTGAGCTGTGATGACCTCTGTGCCAAAAAAGCTTTTGAAGACCTAGAGGACAAGGATACTGCTTATCACCATTTAAATGTTGGCAGGCTATTATTTTTTACTGTTCTGGCTTAAACTGACTAGGAGGAGGAGAACATGCTCCTTCTGCTATTTTTTTTTTTTAATGATGGTAGAGGCAAAAAAAATATTCTGTAGATAGGTTTTACAACATGTTGTTACAATGAAATATTATAACTACTGAAACTATCAAGATAGCTAGTAGGTTGGGAAAATAAGCTTAAATCAATTTCTGGCACAGATTTCAAGGCAAGCAGCATGCCAACAAACAATAGTGCTGGAAATACAGACAGCCATTAAAGCCTCTTAAATCAAACCTCTGACCTGACAGAAAATCCTTGATGACATCATTCTTCAATGATTATCTTATGTATAATTCAACTAATTCTTTCTTAACTGCGTGTTTAGCATGGACATGCAATCCTTAAATATCTCTTTTGTGTGTGTAAGGACTGTAAAATTGCGGCAGGAAACAAATATCTATTGTTACAAGGAGATTAAGAAAATATACTTACCTGCCAGATGGTCCACAATTACCAGTAATATTGTTATTAACTTATGGCTGTGGCTTGGGTTCAGCCAGGCAGCGTTGCCAGCGTGGATGAATGTGTTACGCTGACAAGCAGAGTCTAGTCTTACACCCTTGATATTTGTCTTGATTGCTTCCACCAAGATAGCAACACTGCAATTATTCCCAATTAGTTCGATAAATATAACCCAGGGAGTTGGTCCATATACGTTCTGGGAGGATGTGTTCTTCCATATGTTCCATTTTCCGAATGCTGAATCAAAAATAACTGAAAATGTGGGTGGCTAAACAGGCTGTGCCAGCTACTGTATTAATCACAGATGAATTTCAAAAATATGTTATGTACATATTGGTGTACTCTGGGTAAGAGCAGTGGGGTACCAGTCTGAGATGGTGTTTTAAAATGGCAAAGGATCTCGAATGAACGCAGTCGAGGTTTGTGCCATCGTGATACTTTTTGTAAATGCCACATATACGCTTAAAGAAACTTTGCTTTTGGAAGCACTATATCCTCAAGTGGTTTCAGACCCTGGTACTACTTCGGAACTGTGATGTTACTATGAAACATCTACTGCAGAGGTCTAGTGAAAAGAGAATAATAATAATATGCACCATGGGGGAAACAGTTGACATCCTACGGCAGCTTGTAACTGTTAGGAGAGATTGCTTTCCTGCTCCTGCACTATCCTGTTTCTTCTTGCTGTAGATTTTCACCCCAGAAACTCACAGAGCTCTGAGAAAAGGGAAACCCAGAACAACTTAACCATATCAAAAGTGCAGGTTGTGCTACAGAAGAGCTGCAGATGGGAAGAGTGTAGGTAGAAAAGTTTGCACTGAGTTCATGAAAATTGGGTTTTGTGAAAGGGAAACATTTTTGTAAGAAAAGTTTTAGTACAAGAGATGCAAAAGGAACATGAATTTAGTTTGATATGGAAAAATTTTATAGTGTTTCTAGAAGAAGTATTATGAAAATATTTTCAAGCTTGCATAGCTTAACAGGGAGATTCTGACAAAACTTAAGTGTAAATTGAAAGTGCAGGTGGAAGCAGGGCCTGGTAAGCTGGGGGGAATATGGAGACACTGTCTGAGCATGACTGTGATCATGAGTACCTTGTGTCAGCAATAGTGTGGCCAGCAGGACCAGGGAAGTGATCATTCCCCTATACTCATCACTGGTGAGGCTGTACCTCAAGTCCTGTGCTCAATTTTGGGCCCTCTCTGCAGGAAAGACATTAAAGAGGCTGGAGCAAGTCCAGAGAAGGGCAGTGGAGCTGGTGAAGGGTCTGGAGCAAAAGTCTGATGAGGAGCAGCTGAGGGAGCGGAGCTGGGGGTGTTTAGCCTGGAGAAAAGGAGGCTCATGATCACCTTATTGCTCTTTACAACTGCCTGAAAGGAGGATGGCGAGAGGTGGGGGTTGGTCTCTTCTCCCAAGTGACAAGCGATAGGACAAGAGGAAATGTCTTCAAGTTGTGCCAGAGGAGTTTTACATTGCATATTAGGAAAACTCGCTTCACTGGAAGGATTGTCACGGGTCGGAACAGGCTGCCAGGGTTGAGTAACCATCCCTGGAGATATTTAAAAGATGTGGCACTTAGGGACATGGTTCAGTGGTGACTTTGGCAGTGCTTGGTTAATGGTTGGGACTCGATGATCTTAAAAGGTCTTTTCCAATGTCATTGCTGCTGAACAGAAAAGTGTCCTTTGTGACAAAGGACGTTGAGAAGTCCAAGGTACTTGATATCTTCTGAGAACTACAGGCTGATCAGCCTCACCTCAGTCCCTGGGAAGGTGATGGAGGAAAACCTCTTCCAGAACACATGAAGAGGAGGAGTGTGATGGGGAGTAGTCAGGATGGATTTCTGAGGGGGAAATAGCGTTTAACCAACTTGGCAGCCTTCTGTGTGTAGATGTCTGGTGTCCAATTGGAGGTCAGTCACTTTGCTGTACTCCTGGTGGGCACCAGTCTGACATGAATCACCAATGTGTGCCTGTGGCAAAGAAAGCCAACAGCCTCCTGGTCTGTGCGAGGAAGTTTTGCCAATGGGTTGAGGGAAGTCATCCCTCCTCTTTACCCAGCCTGGTGGGGCTCCATCAAGAGTGCTGTGTTCACTTCTGGGCTCCTCAGCACGGGAGACATGGATGTACTGAAGCAATTCTAGTGAAGGACCACACAGATAGTTAAAGGTTGGAGCATCTGACAGACAAGAAGGGCTGAGTGAGCTGGTACTGTTCAGCCTGGAGAAGAAAAGGCTTCAGGGGCATTTTATGTGTAAGTACCCAGTGAAAAAGCGTAAAGGGGAGAGAGAGACAGACCTTTCTCAGACTTATTCAATGAAAGGCTGGAAAGCCCAAGAGGCACAAACTGAAATACAAGAAATTTCATTTAAACATCAGAAAACTTCTTTTTTGACAGTGTGAGTTTGGTCAGTCACTAGATCAGGTTTCCCAGAGATGATGAAGTCTCCATTATTGAAGGTATAAAAAGACCCGAACTTAACTGAGCCTGCTTTGAGCAGGTGATTGGACTGAATGATCACAAGAGGCTTCTTCCAATGACAGTTGCTGAATGAATCTGATTTTCGCATCTATTTTTAACAAAATAATTGTATTAGAGAGCTTTCAAAGGATGTAAGTTCTTTAATCAATTCTGATGTGAGAAGTCCAGAAATATTTTCCTTTCTTTCCGGTACGTGGCTCTGAGTGTTAGGATGCTCTCCTGCTTTCTGATGCTTGTCCCGCTAGAACGTGCCATGAATTCTCCAAATTGCAGCACTTCTGGTACAAGGCCGTACTCAAATGCTTTCTCAGTGTGCTTACTGACCCTAATTTCTCTGTCTTGTGTGTGTTATCCTTCTCACAAGTAACCTCTAGGTAAGTTTTCTTTTCAAAATATTTATATTCTTTTTTTACTGACACTCTGCTCCTACAGGGCTTGCTTGTGATACCACACAGCAAACCCTTAAAGGTGTTTCTTCTCTTCTGGCAGTGATTAGTTTGTCCTTTATTTGTAATCTGTATTTCTCTTTGCAGAAGTGTTTGAGGAGGGAAAGGTGAGATTCCTTTCCTACCAGTTAAAAACAAAATGTACACAAGGGAAAAACTTTCCGTGTATAGGAAATAAAACCTTCTTCCCTAAGGTGCTTGAGGTCTCCCACGTGAATGGGCTGCATTTCTTTTGAACTTGAATCATCGCTGCTTTTCCTACTGTATAAACTGATTTCTTTAGAGCAGTCATGATGATGCTAATCCTTGATAGCTTTGCTGATGTGACTGGTGTATAATGTGAATTAGGAGGGCAAGGAGTAGTGTTGGTCCTGGTCCTGCTGCCTGCTTTGTGCCTCTGTGCAGCCATGGGGAGATTATTCACTTGCAGAACAGGTCCTGTCCTCAGCCCACACACTAATATTTGCTCATAAAGGTCCAGAAAATATTAGAAACCTACCTGGTGGGATCTACACATGACCAGATGAGTAATCTGTTACCTCTACTGTTTTGGGCATCTGAGTCAGGCACCGTCTTGCCAGGTTAAGTTTGTAATCCACTGGTATCAACATTTAAAAGAGATAATCTGTGCAGTATGGCAGTCTTTCCTCTTAAGGTTATTGCTCACCTGGAAAAAACAGTTCCTTGGGGTAGAAGTATGGTTTGAGCAGTCCCTGGTGAAACTGCTGTTCAAAACAAGTGTACAAAGGCACAAAGCTGTAAACTAAAAATATATCAGAATATTCTAGAAGTGTGATGCATGCTATTTTAAATTGAACTTGCTAGAATCACCACTTAAATATTTCAAGTAATTTCTAAATGTGCCCAGCATTAGATTGTTTAGATTCTAGGCAGGAGACTGAGGGGGATGAAGTGCTCCTGTGCTGTCTTACTTCCTACTGTCTGTTTTATGTAATTTTCTAATGCATTCTTCTGACCACCTACATGATGTAGTTGTGTTTCTCCAATTACTATATAGCATGTCTGAAGATAAATGTCCAAATTTAGCTGTTGTGTAGTCTTGTTATACTGGGGTCAGGTATGAGGGAAGAGTATTGTCCTGGTTTTGATCAAGCTCATTCTTCTGCCTGTTCCATTTTTGTTTGTAAGTATCCTCTCAAATATATGACTCTGTAGCTATCTTGTTAACTATTATTAATGTGTTATGAGCATTAATTAAAAGAGGGAACATGCTTTGAGGTGAGCGAGGTGTTTCTGAGATAGAGGCTGGGCCATGCCCTTGTTAGTTCACAGTCTGAAAGAAGGGATGATGGTGTTTGTAGTTGGGGAAGTCCAGACTGTGGAAATGAAAACATCTGTCCCAAGTGGCTGAAATGATTGACTTGAAAGGAATGGTATTCTAGATTTAAGAAATCAGCACAGAGCATTCATCCACTGTGAATGAGTTTGTGTAATGATTTAGCAACTAGAAGTTGCATATTGACATTTTTGTCAAGTCTGGCCCGCAGCAAAGCAGTCATAGATGACATGCTGTGACAAAATGATGCTGTAAATGTCCTATATCATTCCAAAGAATATGTAAGTCTTTGAAGGCTTTTTTTTTTTTTAAGATATACAACTACAGTCTGGTACTTTTTTTCTTCTGATGATTTTCAAGTTTTTTATAAAATACAGTGTCAGCTTTGAAATTGGCTCGTTAGCTTTTCTTTCAAAAGAATTTTTGAGGTAAACTGTTGGTGATGAAACCTGGGGACTTTTTGGTATAGGACTTACACAATTCGGACAGTCCTCCAGGACCTGTGTGTGTAGGAACCTTTTTTTTTTTTTGGCTTTGCAGACATCAGTGGTCTATTGCTGGCTTGTGCAGCTTTCTGATGTTGTATCAGGTTTTATTGCAGGGCCAACTGGCAGAGGTGTGGGGAGGGGGCTTGGATGCCTGCTGGAGGAGGATGTTGGGCTGCAGAGAAGAGGCCTGAATGTCTCCGGAGGCTGGGTTGTCACTGGGGAGAGTACCAAAAAAGGCTTTTGCCAGTTCTTTTGGCAAATAGGATTCCCTGGAGCAAAGGGGAGAATGTAGTTTTTGCTGGACATGGAGTGAGGTGCAGTGCCTGGTCCCTTGCTCTCAGAATTGGCTGGGAAGGTTGCTGGCTTCAGAAAAAGTAGTGCAGGTCTTCCACTGTATTTATTTTGGGTCTTTGCTTCACTGTAAAATGTGAAGGGCATTACATTGTTTGAACATATAACTTGTTCTTAACTGCCACCCTACTCTTAATGCGTTAGATTTACTGAGCTCTTGTCATAATACATCTCAGTAAAATCTAAAATAAGAATGTGTGTCTGTGATCATGGCTCTGGGAGCACAAAACTTCTCCGGTTTTAGACATGTTATCAAATTCCATATTTAGAAGAAAGATGTAGTTCTGCTTTTCAGGCTTCAGCATCATAAAAAAATGTTTAATGTATTTCTGTAGTTATGTTCAAGGCTGTTTCTCTCTGTTTTCAGAGGTGTTGTCAAAGTCGACATCAATCTGCAGAAGGTGGACATTGACCAGTGTTCGAGCGAGGGATGGTTCTCAGGGACGCACAGGTGTCATCTCAACAATTCTGAGGTACGTCTGTCCCTAAGGGACCTCACTTCTGTAACAAATCTGCACAGAGTAGTGTTCTGTAGTATAAATGTTATTTATTTTATAGACATTAAATGGGGTTTGTAGGGCTGAAGAAATCTTTTCTGTGCGAGGTGTTATGGAATGCATGAGTTTCAGGACTGCCTGCATTTCAGAATTATTGGTGTTAAATAAAACAGAAGCTAAGTTATTGTGAAGAGATAACAGTTACAGGGAAAAAGATTACCAGTGAAATGATTTATGAGGTTCTACTTTGCAAGTCTAAGAATTATTTTGTGCTCAAAATCTAAATAGGCTTTTACTGTCAGTGTCACTTTTGCTTGGACAGCTTTGCAAAATATAGTAGAAGTAGCTGAAATACTAATGGCAATTATTCAGAAAAACGTGGTCTTTTGATAGAGTGATACAGAATAACAGGCAGAATTGGATACTGTAATTCCTTCTTAGTAGAAATGCTAACATTTTGACGGAGCTGACTGAAATGTTTGTGCTCAGCTCCTTCCGGCTTCCCCTTTCTTCTGAAGGTCTATGTCTGGTTCCATCTGTCAGCAAATCATACGTCATTCAGCCTGGCCAGTCATACGTGTTCACTGAAACTTTAAAACAAAATACATTTTGATTTTTCTTTTAATTCTGCCATGTAAAGGTGATTTCCAAGGCACTCATTTGTTTTCTGTGAGAGTAGGCACCTTGTGCACTTCTGTGCTTTTGGAAAGGACAGTTAAAATGTAGGGGAAGTTGACATTTGTCTGCCAGAAGTCAGGAGATGTTTGTCTAATTTGCTGTAAAATGCCAGCTTATCAAAGCCAAGTCTAAATTTAGGAAAACAGTTGGTTTTGATGAATTCAGCTGCTAACTTACTTGAGCAAGAAGAACTCAGAATTTTTGTAAACATCTTTTTTTTTGGTATTTTCACTTTGATTTTTTTTCTTAAAATAAACTTGAAATGAGAAATGAAGTCTTTGATAAAGACTGATTTACGACTAAATATTTTTGCAAGTGGAAAAGTGTTTTTCTTTGTCAAGTACTTTTTGACTTCTGAATTCAAGGGAATACTTTTTAAATAGCTCATATTTCTTCCTAGAAGAAAATACTGTTTCCCATGTGATCTGGTAAACCTTGTTTTTTAATCTATTCTAGTTATCCCAAATGTGATCATACACTTTGACAAGTGCTCCTCCTTCTCCTAATGTCTTATGAGCAAAATATGTCAGCAGAGGGATGGGATCGTAAGTTGCATTTCTGCAGCCAAGAATAAAAGGGAAAAAACCCAGTCCTGGGTCTCTTGTGGTTTAGCCTCAGTTGGCAACCAAGTACCAGGCAGTCGTTCTCTCATCTCCCCTGCCCCCACTGCCATGGGGAGGAGAACTGGGGAAAGAAGATGAAACTGGTGGGTTGAGATAAGAACAGTTTAATAATGGAAACAAAGTAAAATATAATAATACCAATGGTAATAAAATATACTATTACTAAAATGATGGAGAAAAAAAAGAGGAAAATGAAACCCAAGACCAAGCAGTGATGCTCAATACCACCTGCTGACCGATGCCTGTCCTGTCCCCCAGTAGCAGTGTCCCCTCCTGCCCAACTCTTCCCAGCTTATATACTGAGCATGATGTTCCGTGGTGTGGAATATCCGTCTGGCCAGTTCAGGTCAGCTGTCCTGGCTCTGCTTGCTTCTTGTGTATCTCCTCAGTGGCAGAGCCTGGGAAACTGAAAAGTCCTTCACTTAATGTAGGCACTGCTTAACACACTGATGCTTTGGCTGTTGCTGTGAACATTGCTCTCCTAGAGAATCCAAAACACAGCACTGTGCCCGCTACTGAGAAGAAACTACCACAGATGAACCAGGGAGAAGGTCCCATGTGCTGCTTTTCATACTTGTTTCATTGGAATCCACTGTGTGGAATAAGGACTGGTAAGTCAGTTGTGCAACAATGTTTTCCACACAGTTTTGCTTATAAATGCTAATGAAATCATATTTCCTGTGCTCTTTTATCTACCTAGGAGCACTTAAAGAATTACCTGCTGATGGTGGAATGCTCTGCCCCCATTTACAGAGTCTGTCTCCAGCAGAGTAGGAAGAGAATGGAGATCTCTGGATTTCTGCTTCTTCTTAAGTTAGACCTTCCTTGCTTGCTTTAGTTTTGTTAGGTGACTTGAGTGTCTACTGCAGCATAGCCTTTGTGCAGACTGTTTGGTAAGCCTTTGCCATAGTGAATTCCTGATTTGGCTCTGAACGTGTTCACATGGCCCATACCATGTGGCCAGGCTACCAATACCATTAAACCAAAGGCATAAAGCTCAGTATTTCAGAATATTTAAATGTTTCAGAAATACAACTCCCTTCTTCCCTAATGCTTGAAAACATAGAGAGTGACTTAATGAAAGACTAGGAGGAAAAAAACCAAAGTAATGGATTAATCAAAATGCTTCTTCGTTTTATATTTCAGTAAATTTTATAGTGGCTAAAATCTACTAGACACATGGCAGACAAATTCTCCTACTTTCTGTGCTGTTCTGAAGTGTTTATTTTCTAAATAAAAATTGGTTGAAATGAGGGAGAGGGAGGTGCATTACAGTGAATGGAAACATATGGTAAGCCAGTGGTCTGTATGTGCTAGACAGAGAGAAGGGAAGGCATGGATGGGATCCAACTTCTACCAGAAAATAGAGACTGTTGTTGAAAGTACTGTATTGCCTTCGCATAGTCTGGCACAGCAGCACTACGGGATGATGCTGGCTGTGACATTGGGATTTGTCTTTGGAAGGTCATCAAGAGCAACCTGATTGCGATGGAATAGTTGTAGTGCTAGTCCTTGCTTGGAAAAAATAGTGTGTGATTGAGTGATTTAAGTCTATTATGACTCAAATTGGCAAAATGCTGAGACATACTAATCTTCCTTTAACTTCCATCTGTCCTTAGATTTAGGTGTTTTTCCTTAGGATTGGTGGCTCTTAAATATCTTGCTTTATGTGCCCTCAAGTACAAAACAAAAACAAGCATCGAGAACTTCGGATTCCCCATTTTTAATTCAACTACCTAACTTTCTAGTATGTGGTGAAATTTTTACCTGATTTTTTTCTTTCGTGGACAGTACATATACGTCCCTGATTTTGTAGCAGCCTAGATGAACTGGAAGAACAAGAGTGCCCTCCTTTAACCTCAAGGTAACTGGACACTGCTCAGCCTAATTATGCAGGAGGTTAGGTGATACTTAACACAGGAAAGCCAAATCGCAGCTGTGGCTGATGTCTATTTCAGACGTCTATTTGTGACTTTTTTCTCCTTTTTTTTTATAACTGGATCAGCCACAAAGAGGCTAATGGCCTGTTGTTATTTTTCTGAGAGCTATGTTCTGCTTCCTGCCTTCTACCTTGACTCTCAAATAGGCAACAGCTCCCCCAGAAGCTATTGGGCGAGAGATATGGGTTCTCTGGGGCTGCAACAAATATGACAGGTAATATCTGCAGAGTTAGAAATAATGAAGTTGGGTAGATGGTAAAATGATGCAGACAATTCTGAAATTAACAAACAGAAGAAGTGTAGTTCCCCAATAACAAATGCAAAGTAATTTCATTGTACAGGCTGTGCTGTACAATGTACAGTCAAGGCTGGTTATAGGAGTAAGAAAACATGCACTTTTACCCTGTTTGAAACCTTTGAAGACTTTTATTATATTGGATTTCTTCTCTGTAAATGCTGACAGCAGCTGCTGGCACTTTTAGTAACAACTTTAGAGTCCTTGTTGAGACACCAACAATAATGTCAAGGCTGAGGAGCGTCTGAACAAATCAGCTGGTGTGGCCCCTTGAGCTCGGCCTAATCCTTCCAGCCAGCAGCTTCAGTCTGTGAGCAATGGCAGCAGACTCCACGCTGCTCCCCTGGCCTTAATGAGCCTGCCAACAGCTTGCAATGTGAGACAGGCTCAGCTGACGTCCCTTTGGGTTTCAACAGTATTCCACAAATGACAGCGTGCAAAAATATCTAAATGGAAATGAGGGAGGCAGAGTAAACAGGAAAGCTGCATTGCTGTCTGTGTACAGTGTCTGCATAGCTGTGTTTGTAGAAGGATGCATAGGCCTCCTGCGTGTGTATTTATTCTGCACACTCAGAAAACCAATTGAGAAGGGAAAACGAATGAGCAGTACAGCCAAAATCTTTTTTCCACTGTTTAGCAAAACATTTGGGACCATCATATTTTATTATACTGTATGCAAGGTTACAAGCAACTGAACAAGGGGGAGGCGGGGGCTGATTAAAAATAGAGTTGTAATGGGGACTGAGTTGGGAGAGAGAGGGGGGAAAACCTAATGCTTTCCAGGTTTTTTCAAACAAATGCTTTTCAGTGCCCTTGTCAGGCTGGGAAAAGGCTATTAATGTGCACAGTCTGTGGGAGGGGAAGCATGGCAAGAGATTAGCATCTGAAGTCATAACCCACTGGGTCAAATTCAGTGTCACTGATTTTGCTTATTACTTGCATGTATTTTCTGTCCTATCCATTAGGAAAAGTGCAGTCAGAATTAGAAGAATTTGAAAGGAAAGCTGTTTGGTGATTCAGTCCGAGTGAATGGGTTTATGGACTATAGTTAACGTCTAATTTAGAAATAATAATCATTCTTGAAGCTACAGATTGCATCCAAGACAGGACAAGAGAAGTAGCCATCCAGAGCAGAGAGCACGTCAGGATATATTTTGACTTAAAACATCTTTAGTGGTAGAAAACAAATACTAAATGCTATATCAAATCCTGGGCTGAAGGGGAAATCTAAGGCAGAAAGGGCAGTGGCTCATTTCAGTATGCAGGTAAAGGAAACCTGCACTTCCTGGATTCAGAACAGACAGGTGTATCTGTTCTCTCCAGCAGCTCAGGGTATTTGAAGAGCATGCAGTAGACACAAAGAACATTTCGGATGCTGTTTTAAAAATAACTTTGCATCATCTGCATTCATGGGAAAAGTCCCCTTTATGACAGTAAACCAGATCTAATCTGGCACTCCCCCAGACACTGTTACATAAAATAAGGTGGATGTTTGTCAGAGTTCTCAGTGATAAACAAGGTGCTATGAAAACCAACTTTCAGTTTAAGGAAGAGCCAGGTTGCTTAGCTACAGCATCTTTGCTTCTAAGACAAAAAATTTAAATGAGTCTGTGTTTTGCAGGAGCTAATGTTTGTTATCAATGTTTTCTTCAAAGACGAAAACCTTTGCAAAAATTCCTTTCATCCTAGTTAGCAGTCTTAACTCGAGCATTTAAATTCATCTGGGTCAATTCTGTTTGCTTCTGTTTTCCTTCCCCCAGAGTTAAAACATGAAAAGGGGTAGATGGTTGGCTGAATGATGTTGTCTGTCAAATGAAAATAGCAGGGAGATATTTGGTTTTTCTTGCATATGACAGATGACGGTAGCATTGCATCCGTTCCCAGTTCTTTCAGATCTATGGCTGCAGTTTTTGGATCTTTCTCTGCTGAATAGAGCATCCTGTTAGGCAACGCTGATGAGTTGAACTGGTGCTTCTTCCCGGTGTGTTTGGGAAGGGAAGTGGTGAGGCCCAGAAGTTTAGTTGGCTGGTGGAACATGACAAAATATACCTGGTGGGAGCAAAGGGGAGGTTGCAGAGAGGGTGCAGGGAAGGGCTCTTCCCAGGAGAGATATTGAGAAACTCTGTGGCTGGGGCAAGAGAAGGAAGATCAGGGTATGTTGGGAGGCAGAGAAAACCTTGAAGTGAGGAGCCTGGGGACTGTAGCCAGGCAGCACCATTCTCATGGCAGACTGGCTGTGAATTGCCTTTACCCCATGTGAAGTGGCAGAAGCGGTATCAATTCCAGGCATAAACAGAGCACAGCTTCATTCACGGTTCTCATTTCTTATCACTACATTCAGAGGGCTGCACAATATCTGAAAAATGCCTCTAGTAGCATTAAGCACAATTAGATATATGCAATTAGATAAATATACAGCATTTTGGTTTCAAAGCGTCTGGTCCATTCTACGAGAGGTCTGACAGGCTTATCTTGGAAGGTGCCAAGTACTCCCATATCTTGTGAGGTTATATAAATACTATTACCCCCATCTTAGAGCTGGCTCACAGACAAAATTATTATGTCTAAACTGATAGACTGGAATTGAACAGTGATCTCCAGATGTGTGAATTACGTCCTCCAGAGTTTGATTTCTGCAGAAAGGTGTGCCAAGCATGTGAGCTGAGAGTCGCAACGTGCTCCAGCCAGGGCTCAGGCCGGATCATCTTCAGAATGGGATTTTGGGGTATCTGAAGCATGTACCCACACCATGCTTCAGATACTTCCAGCAAGACTTAAGCATCCTGATGTATTTTTGAAACCTGTATCTGATGACCTTCATAGTTTTCTTAGTGATCTTGACTTGTGATAGAATTTTGGTCAAAAACGGAGTCACCCAAATGCCTCTTAGATAAACACCCTGTTGCTACACTTGCTGTCATTGCAAAGGACACAGCTTCCTATGAACTGTGCAGACTCTGTTCTTGAGTGGCACAGTTAACTGTCAGTTTACTCAGGTAATACACTGCAGATGGTTTTTTTCATTGTTAAAATAGGAAAATTCTCATGCATACATACTGCAGTTAATTTTTTTCTTGGGGAAAAAAAAGGGTTTTTTTCAAGACTTGAGAACAGTTAATCAATAGAAAAAATCTTATTGTCTATCTTACTTTAAAAAAAGCTTTTATCGACTGTAGCAACTGTTTTTCCTGCTTTTTTTTGTACTTCATGATACCTCCATAAGAGGCAAGTTTAATTTAATCTAGAGAAGAAAGTTCATTCTTTTTTCTATAACGAATTAAAATTAGCTTGAAAACATATTAAAGATCTTGTGATGAAAAATTGGAGACAACAGCTGCTGAATTTTTATATTCAAAACAATGCACTGAATCATAGTAATAACCTTAATGGAAAAAAACTAATTTAGCTTTATTTTTAAGCACAATTTTATAGCACTAGACATTCAAATACGGTCATTTTTGTTGGTGACTTCTGGTAGGAGGTAAATCCTGTTTTGCAAATGAAAAATGACTGCTTTTGGGTTATCTATCTTTTGTTTAAATCTCGGTAATTCATATGATTTTTTTTCTTCTGGTTTGCATTTGCAAGTACTGTGAACTGATGGCTATCAGGGACTGGTCTCCTGGAAACTTCTTAGTCTTTACTAACCTACTTAGCATCATCTTCTGTGTTTCTTTAATACTTTCTTGCCCTTTCCTATTTGAGATCATGAATATACTAAGCACCAGTACTAACATGGGAATGCAGAGCGTTTGATTTTTGATCTTCAGCTTTTTGAGCATTATTGCCTTTCTGTGCTTTGACTATTTTGTAAGCCATTGCTGAGCTTCATCCTCCTGCATTTCTTTATTTCTATTCATCTCCTATAAGGGTTTTATTCTTTCTGTCAGTGAAAAAGTTGTGAAAAGAAAAACACTTCTTCCCAACATCTTATGCATATAAATTTCTTAAGATAAATAAGATATTTGTTTTGATTATTCCTTATCTAATATGGTGAGCAAAAGTAGGTACTGCTTAGAGGCCAATTAGACAATTTAGCATTTGTTATACTGAGCTGTTTATTTGTTGCTGCAGGATCAGAAACCCTCTGAAGTTAAATTTAGTCCCCAGATTTACCACAACCATTCTCAAGGCAACCTGTTTTCATTTACTTGCATGAAAGAAGTAGTTTGATTTGCTTACTGAGCTCTACTTTTTTGGTCAGAATGTAGTAGCTACTTTTTTTTCACCAGCAATCCCATCTAAACATTCTAATAATTTTTCCTCTTCCAAATATGGTTGGCTAGGGGAAAAAAAGTATTCATGAAGTGGTATAATCATGCATTCTAATTTAAGCAAAGTGAGTCCCATGTCTTTCATCTTAACCGGTTATGGTCTTACCTTTACATTTTAAAATAAAACTAACTATGTTGGCCTGACCTGAGAAACAAATTGAACTTTCTCTCTAGCTAATAAATTGAAATATTCGCAACCCTCAAATATTTTTGTATGTTTTTATATTAATGTTATTTACAGCTAACCTGTTTGTGTACGCATGTGTGAATGTCATATAAATGCAGGTATCTGAACGTCTCTATATACGTGTACTTGGAGCTGTGAATTACTCAGTCCTTTGCATGGGGGCATTCTGCCAGAGCAGCTTTGTGCTGAGGTGCTACAGGGGCTGGGGGGATACTGGTCCTTGTCTTGCACCTCACCCCATGCACCAGCACAGGCTGCAGGGCTGAGCAGCTGGGAAGCAGCTTTGTGGAAAAGGCTCGGAGGTCCTGGTGGGCACCACATTGACCATGAGCCAGCAGTGTGCTCTTGAGGCCAACAGCCTCGGGGGCTGCATTAGGCAGAGCTTTCCCAGCTGGTCGAGGCCTCCTCTGCAGGGCTGTGTCCACTTCTGGGCTCCTCAGTTCAAGAGGCATGGATGCCCTGCAGGGAGTCCAGCCAAGGGCCACCACAATCCTCACGTGCTTGGAGCACCTGTTGAGTGAAGGGAGGCTGAGCAAGCTGGGACTGTACAGCCTGGAGAAGACAAGGTTTTGGGGATTTTCTGTGTGTAAATACCTGATGGAAAGGTGTAAAGGAGGCAGACAGACTCTTCTCAGGGGTAGTCAGTGAGAGAGCAAGAGGTAGTGCTTCAGGCTGAAGCAGTAAAAAACCCCCTCTTTTTGATTACACTGTGAGGGTAGTCAGGCGCCAGAACAGGTTGTCCACAGATGTGATGGAGTGCCCACCATTGGTGATGTTCAGAACCTGAGTGTATGTGGCCCTGGGCAGCCTGGTTTAGCTGAGTCTGCTCTGAGTAGAGGTTGGAACTGGATGATTTCCAGAGGTGCCTTCCAGGCTCAGCTGCTGTGTGATTCTCTGGTCAACTGCTCTTTCACATCCTTCTCATGATCCGTTTTTCCTGTCTGATTTATGTCCAGAAAACATGGCATCCCTTCTGAACTTTGCAGTTCCACGCTGCTTTATTTATACTTACGTCAAGACTCTCTTCCCTTGCCAACTGCTTTTGCTCATCACATTTTTCTTTTAACCTTCTAATAAGCGTGCAAAGATGTGCTCGTAAGTTTTTTGAGAAATCATTTGCTTTAGACACTTTTTCTAGAACAAGTTCAACACTTTTCTTCTACTGCAGTAGAAGAAAGGGAGTCAGTATATCCAGATTCTTATTTTTTTAGATAATAACTGTAACCATCTCAACTTATTTACTTTCAGAACTTCTTTGAGAGTTGATTTAATAGAGATAACACTAAATTTTGAATTATACTGGCTTTCTGCTTGCACAAGGCTTGAAATATTTTTATCCCTTCATAAATATTATCTAAGTATCTAATGGTTAAATCTTTGAGTGGAGAAAAGATCTAAAATATAGTTTTGGTGGTGCATTTAATTGGACAACAAATGCTGCATTATAAAATGTGAGTTTTCCAAGTAAACTACAATGTATAGAATACTGTCCTAGAGTTAGGGAATTGCTAGGGATGTTTAGTAAATTGTTATAGACTCTTTTGAAATTAAGGCATTTTGGTGCTTGTTTTCATCCTGAAATGCAGTGAAGGAACACCAGCCTTGCATTTTCCTGAATCAACGTTTTTAAAAAGTGTTAATTTTGAAATATGAAAACATGCATTTCAGGTAGATTCTTTAGGAAATTGTATAATTTGAAAGACTGATAAAACTTGATTTAAAATGTGCATTAGTCTTCATCCTTTCTTATGGGGAGAAAATGAAAAAAAGACACTTTGAGAGAGTCCTGTTGTATGGTAATGGCAGGTGGCTTTGTGATGCATTTTGAGCATTTCTAGAAACCTGTCTAGCAGTCAAAGCCCCACCAAATGCATGTCTTTTTTTTCCTCTTGAAAAGTTTAGAAACTGTTTATACCATTTGTCCAGTTCCATCACTAGTCATATTTCTCTTATGCTGTTGGATGTTCATTGTGTTATTTTAGCTCAGCCAAAGCAGCTTATCTCTCTTCTAAGAAAGGAAGTCAAATAAAGCAGCACTCTAGAACTTGTAAACTTTTACCAGACATGATAAAACATCATTACCTTCCAATATGTACGAGACATGGCACAAATTGGTTTTAAGCATGTGAGAGCAAATATTTGCCCTGTAGAGCTTAAACTCCATAATTCATATTGTTCCACTGCCCTTCAAAGTAAATACTGCATTGCACTGCCTGAAAGAGGCATTTCTTGGTAGCTTAGTTATACAGAATTTTTGCATGGATAATTAATATATGATGCTTGTTTGAAATAAATGTCTAAATAAAATGCTGCCATCATCCTGCTATGAATATTCTGGAATATTTTTGTGAAAAATAGCAAGACTGATTTTTTTTTTTCCTCTTGGTAGTAGAATGAATTTTCATTTTTAAATTTGAGTTTTCTTGCAGGATATGACTCTATAATAATGATTGCTTTCTAAGGGACCACTTTATTGCTACGCGGACTGTGAATTATAAAAAGCAATTCTCATGAAGTATTATTCAGTAAGCTACTTAAGGAAGAAATATTTGTGCATCTTTAATGCACATTTCAGTTATGTTTCATTTCCATAGGTGATTGAGAGTTGCTTTTAATTATGCATAAGTAGATTATTCTAACTGCTTTCTAACATTGTTTAAAAAAAATGGTACATTATAGCAGTCATTTTTGTTACAACTGTAACCTAAAAATATTTTCTTCGGTGATTATATGGAGAGACATTTTACGTCTTTGTCATTGTGTTATACTGCAGCAAATTTAAGTGTTTCTCGTATTTGTATGTCTTCGTAACACTAAATGGTGAAGATGTTGAAATAGCTCTAATAGAGATGCATCAGCTTTGAGGTCCTTACTTCTCACTGAATTTTCTGTAGGCTTTACATTAATTACATGAATTTGTATGTGTGTAGCACGAGAAATGCCTGCCGTGTGTCACAGATGTGGGAAAGAAAGGGAAGCTGGTGTGTATGGGAAGCACTGTGTATGTCACTGGGGCCCTGGGGCCACAGAAGCTGTCCCCATTAACTGGGGCTGCAACCTTCAAAGTCTGTCAAGAAAAGAGTGATGGAAGAAGAGGAGGGCTTAAAAAGCATGAATTCTATACAGGAGCTGAATACTCATCTTTTTAGTAGGAGTTACCTGAAAGAATACCATTGCTGCCATTAACTGTTCATTACAGTGAAAGAATACCTCACTTGTCCATTGGAAACATGAAGCATTTGACTGTGCTCTTCCTCCACTCTACTTTTTTTCTCCAAAGACATAAACTCTGTTACAAAGAACAGTCCTTGTGTTTTGTGAGGTTTTTTTTCCCTATTATTTTTTGCCTTGATTAAGTCTCAAATGATTTTGGGTTGCAACTGCAAGGATGTTTGTAATTATCCATTCAGACCATCCATAGCTGTGAGTTTATAGCAATAGCTTTACCTTAGGAATTGGTCTTTTAGTCTGTAGCATGCAGGCAGTTCTCACTAATATCATTTGAATCCTTGTTTGATCCTGAAGAACAAAGGCAGTAACCTGTGATCTCGGCAGAGAGGAGTGGAGCTGCTGACCTGTTGTGTTGGCCCTCAGAACTCCAGTTGTGCTCTGTTCTGTGACCAGCATTTTTGAGGGCATCCTCTGTAGAGAGACCTTTCAGATCCTGGAGGGAGAATGAAGGCAGTTGGGATATGTTCTTCCCTCCTGCAGCAAAGGCTAATCAGCTCACCGTTAGGGGAATCATTCTCTCTATCACCTTTCCAGGTACTATTGATCTTTGTGTTCAATTTAACCATCAGTACAAGCAACACACTCTTAGTAAATACAGTTCTGTGGACATGATCCAAATTGTTAACATCAGTCTGGTTTCTGGCAGGCATTCATGCTGACTTCTGGAGTACCTTAGTGCACGTTAAAATAAGTCTTTTTCTGATTCTCCTTTTTGAAAGGATGTTACCAATCATTATTTTTGGCTTTTGATACAGTGTCATAATTGGGATAATCAGACCCTTGTTTTTTTTTTACCTTCTCCCCCTACCAAATCCCACACTACACATTTTGCCTTTTTGCAAAAAAAAAAAAACGCAAACAACTGCATAAATTTTTCTTGAGTCTGCAGCCTGATTTTAAATTGGAGTCTCTTCTTAGCTTAGCCTCAGGTTTAGATTGCGTTCCTTGTTTTGGGAAGTATGCAGGTGTAAATACTACCCGTGTGCAACTCTGCCTTAAATCTGGTTTTGCTCTTCTCCTCTCTAGATTGACTACCCACTGAAAGGCTTTGGAGTTGCAGCCTTTCTAAGATTATTTATTTTGCCCTGATGACTGTGAATGCAAATGTGTAGCGATGCTGGGGATATTTGCATTGTTAACCGGGAAAATCAAGTGCAAATATGGCCCAACTTCTTCTCTCTCTGGTGTTTAAATGCAGACTAGATACCTTCCTGGAAAACCCTTATTTGCCATTCCCATGCTATTGGGATCCAGACCAGAGGTGTTTTATTTGAATTTCTGTGGTCTGTTATTGTAGGTGGTCAAATTATATCATCTAACACTTGCTTTTGTCTTACAATATACAATAAAGTCTCAGAAGTGATGAATCCTTTCATCGTAGGTATCTTGGTCCTGTGCTCCTCCTGGGGAGCACCACTGGACTGGTCACATCTCTTCCTGAAAATAGTCTGTAAGAAGAAAAACAACTACATTTTGGATGCCTGCCTGAAACTGGCAGTTTGGCTTTTACAGAGGAAATGCTACAGACATGAACTGAGTGAATCTTCTTCAGGATAGATAAAAGAAACACCCCAGCTTTTTAAAAGCAGCTTGCACAGTTTGCTCATTCACCTCAAATGACCGTGGCCATCTGTGAGGAAAAAGTTCAGAGTCAGAACCGTGAACATTAGACTACATTTTTTTTTTGCTGTTGTTCTCTACTTGTATGAAGTAGGTTCTCCCTTAAAATGGTATTAGCACTGATCTTGTGAGAGTTGACTCAAGAAACTTGTGCTCTGACTGGCAGGAAAAGGTTATGTAGTGGAGAGTTGGTGAGTTGTCAAAACACCTAAAGATGTTTAAATTGCTTCAAAAGTGACTGCCAAGTACAACCTCATTTTTAAATTACTGTCCTTATACAAGAATTAAGTTAATGGCATACCTTTCAGGGACAGAGGCTGACAACTAATGTTAGCTGTATTCATAAATATTTTCAATGAAGTCACGAGAAAGAGCAGTTAGTCTCCAAGCTTCCTATCCCTTTGCTTCGGCTTGAATACAGTCTACTTGCTTACCTCTTCTAGTCTCGTTTACAATTGCTTTTAGGAACATTTACTTCTGTGACAATAAGCATGTCTGTATTCCTTATATCTGTCATGTAAAACCCATCACACTTTTTCCCAGTAAAAGTGGGCTTTTTAGGCAAGAGTTCTTAACATTTGTTTCCACAGCTTCGTAGAACTAGAGCAACTCTGGCACATGGTATTGCATTACAAAATACATTCTCTTTATTGTTTTGCCTGAAGAAACAGTGCCAGGGGCCCTTCTTGTGAAGATTAGATTGTGCCTCAACATTCAGGACCTGAAATCTCGGTTAATGGCATTCTGACAGAGATAAACAATTCTTTGGGAGAAAGAGGAATAGATAAAAACACTATTTTGAAGGAGTGCTCAAAAAAAAATACTCATTTTTGAATGCACATTGAAAGGACTGATGCCCAGTTTGTCAATACACCCAAGCAAATTCTGACAGAGAAGCCACGTACTATTGCTTTGTACAGCTCAGCTCAGCATCTTCTAGGTCACAATGAGAGGATCCTTTCTTAGGGAAAAAAAAAAACCCTAGAACTTCAAGTTTACAACAGTAAGTAAAAGGTGCTTTCACGTATAAGAAGTAATGAGGGAAAGAGATCAGCAGGGTTCTTAGAGAAAAAAAAATTAGTATAATGAAAGATAAATAACAGGAGCCTCTTACTTCTAGGTGAAATTATTTCAGAGAGCATAGTGACAATATGAACTAAATAAATCAGATGGGAAAAAAGCCATGTTATTAAGTTTCAAATATGTAAACTGAGAAAAATGCAGTCCTATTAATGTAATTGTTTTTTTTAAGGTAAGTGAACCACTTTTATTCAGTAGAGCACTCTGTAGAAAGCTGTTATGTGCAAGTTAGAACTAAGATATTTTAGACTCTAAATTTAGACTCGTATATAAATTTCTATCAGGGACTATTTTTTTACTGGTAAGTCCCTGGGTTTAATGGTAATTTTAGGTTAGCTAGAATGAAAGTAATGCTGAAATAGTTCTGTAATAAGACTTTTTTTTCCCAATAAATATGGTTCTGCTGTTACAGGAGACAAAGATTCCTAAGCAATTTTCAGATAAAGCAGAGAAATTGAGATGGTGATGAGCGCCTGTAAAGTTAGTTTGTCCACGTGTGATCTCTGGGTTTTCAACTATACCATGTGCCCACACCCTAAAATCCTACATGAGAGCCACTGTAACAATCTGGGCAGGCCAGGCAGCCCTGCTCAGCTGCTGGGCCAAACCTTCTGAGTTCTGGTATACTGACCTTAAGCACTATTTGAAGGACCACAGAAATCTGGCAACTAATAACTTAGGTTTTGGGATGAAGTGAGGGGGAAAAATATGCTATGGTTGAAGAGTTATGTCTTGGTTTACATCTTTGTCACTGATCTTTGGCTGTAATTTTTTATGGCAGTGGAGTAGCTTCAGTTGAGAAGAAGAAAATTCCTTCCCTACTGCTGAATGTCCTAGCAGAAAATTATTGCAGAGGAGCCACAGAGAAAGTGTGTCTTTTGGTTTGGAGGTGAATGTCCTCCTTTCAAGGGAAGTTTAAAATACTAATAAAGGAGAAAGAAAAAAAAGTGGGCAGTACCCTGTGTACCTGCACAGGCACGGCTACTACATGTGAAGTCAACAGAAGCTGGCCTGGGCAGGTGTTTAACTTTTCCTCATTGGAGAGTGCTGCCCTTGACTTCAGTTTAGGACTGAACTTTTCACTGCAGAACTTTGCTGTTCAAATGACTGAACATTATCAAACAGCCTTTGAATTCATAAAGTAGTGACAAAGACATTTGAAAGCATTTAGAAGTTTCTAGAGCTTTCTAAAATGTTTATTTGGAGAGAAATTACTGTATTAAAAGTTCACAAAAGTATGTGTTGTTTATGGGTAAAAAGACCCTAAACCCATTAAAATAACCTCTCTGAAATACCTTTGTTTTTCTTTGCCCTATGCAAATGCTCTCTTGCCATCTGAGCGCAAACGGGCACTTGTTTGCCACCTCCTCATGAGTGCTCGAGCTTCAATCATTGAATCAGGCAGAGGTGTGCAGTGATTGGTATCTTCCCAGGGGGCAAAATTGCCTGTGCTATTTTACAGGGGTACCTACAACAGCTGGAAGTTCATTAGTATTCTATAACATCCTGTGGCCTTTCAAAGGGCAGGAGTTTCTGAGGACTTTTTTGGAAGAAGGTGGGAAAACCATTATGTTTTGGTTTTGCTCTGCCTGAGAAGTCAAAGTAGATCAAATAACTCCATTATGCAAACAAGTAACGGATGCATTATTCATCTCTGTCGCTCCCAGTTCATGCATTTTGTATATGATCTATTTCCTTCCATTTAATGAAGAAGATAAAATCCCCTCGGTCCTGCACTAAGTAGCTCTTTTTTTCTTCTTTTTTTTTTTTCTCCCTTTGTATTTTAACAATGTTTTTGCTAGTGCTGTCTGGTAAGAAGTCAAATCAGGGGTCAGGGTGTCCGGTTTGCCCAAAGTGAAAAGGCTGGACCTACTTTTAATTCAGAACTTCAGCAGTGGGCACAATATTTGAGATTTGTTTTACTGCTACAGTTGGTAATGGATACATAACTGCATGCCTGGATGGAATGAGAAACACTTGGTTTGAGAATTGGGCATTCTGAAAAAGAACCCAGCTAAACTACTGTGCGGCAGGGAGCATATCTTTCTAATTATAGACTACTTGAAGATTAATACTGATAGGCTGACAAAAGGTTACATTTTCCCCTTGCTTACACAGGGTTTACTTGAATGCGACTGCACAGATTCCAAGGAACTGCTTTTGAGTTAGGCTGTGAATTCATCACCGAGCCTTGTGTTTCTGAGCAATTTCGACCCGAGGCATTGCTCTAGCAACTGGCATGTGTAAGGTGTTCAGTTTCCCCAAAAGTCTCACAACATGACTCAGAGGTTTTTAACGTTATTGTTCCTTCTCTTCCTTGCTGTTTTATATTTGTGCCTACTACCTAATTTCTGTGTTCATGATTTTTTGCATATTTTCTGCACTCTAACTTCTACCCATCCAAACTCAAAATCTCAAAATTAATCTGTTCTCTGGCTCCTTTAGATGAGACAAAATCAGGTTTATGTTTGTCCAACCATGTTAGTGTATTGTCTAGATACCAAGGATTGAATTCAGAAATAAGCATTAAATTCATTTATCCACCTGAAACCAAATTACTTTGTCTTTAAGGAACTTGAGGAGCATCTTTCTCTGAGGTTGTGTGTGTGTTACTGCTAAAATTAGGGGGGAAGATTTCCTGAACCTTCTTTGCATCCAGGTCTATTGCAGGACCAAACTTAGGAATAATTTGAACAATACAGTACTGTTTAACACTGAGTATTAACCGCAGGTAAGTATCTTAACAATTTCCAGTCCAGTGTTTTAATGTCCCAGGTGTTGTTTTGAACTTGCTTTTCCCAAGTTTTTTTATGCACTTTGTCTACAGTATTTGTCAATTAATCAGTAGGTAGCAATACCAGTAATGAAAGGTGAGCAAACTAATATGTACATGTAGTCTGTGAAGGGGCTACCAGGGCTTACCCTGTATGGTTGACTGTACCAAGGTGGATTTTTTATTTATGAACAATTACTATGATTAAATTTCTTTTTTTTTTTTTTTTTAGTTTGTGTATTCCCACCAGAAAATAACAGAAGGAGGTCAGAAAGCATGACGATAAATACACAAACTGTTTTTGGAAGCAGAGCTCATCTCTTAGGGACTTTGAAAGTTCAATGCCTTTGTGACAAGTGCTGAGCAGTCTAAATATTCTTTTCCTAAGAATGTAGTGAAAAATTAAGGAATCACTTTTCTTAGGAATTTAATTACAATTATCTGTGTTGTCTTTAGTGGCTGTAGGATAGACCTTAATGGTCTTATTTTCTAAAAATCTCACAATGTTAGGAAAAAAGGCTTGAAAGCCTTGTTTCAGTATAACAGTGCAAGCAACAATACGAGAATCAGCAATAAAGGAGCAAACAATTAGGTTGATTTTCACCCTCAAATGAAGACTCTGACCTTGAATCTTTTCTCAGATTGGTTCAAGGTCCTAGATCAGACCTCTTCTGCCCAGAGAAGTTGTGGATGTCCCATCCCTGGAAATGTTTAAGGCCAGGTTGAATGAGGCTCTGATCAGCCTGGGCTGGTGAAAGGTGTCCCTATCTATGGCAGCGGGGTTGGAACAAGATGATCATTAAGGTTCCTTCCAGCCCAAAGCTCTTCCATGATTTCATGATCAGAAACACATTAGGAACTGGATGGAAGGACTTAAACCTCAATGGTATTGAAATGCCACCTTAATTTTCAGCACAAGCTTAAGTGCATTCCTGATATGACGTCTGGCTTGGGAGTGACTGAAGAAATGAGGTCAGCACACGGTAAAACTTGTCTTCAATCAGAAAAGTGTGCAAGAGCATCTCTTTGGATTTGTGAGCTACCCATCTTTGTAGTGAATTTTTTATGTGCCTCCAGGAGGAGACTTGTAATACTGAAAAGGATTGTTTGATAAGCAAAGGTATTTTCACACTTTAATAAGGATATAAGTGACAAAAGTTGGTCCATAAGAAAACTTTCTTCTGCCTAGCCCAGTTAGCAGCAGTACCAAAAAAAGATAGGTAACGCAAAATTTGGGGCAGTTTACACCAATTTACGCAGCTCTTTGTGCTGTTTGGTTGGGTACAGACAGCTGAGTTGTTCCTGGTCGTGCTGAAGACGTGATTTCCTGGGCATTGCATAAATACATGCAGGGCACCACACCTCATAAGTAACGTCCAAAAAGTACGAACAATATCAAGAGAAAAAAACCCTGAGGAAAATACCACAATGGATGGCATAGCCTTGTCTGTGGTAATCAAATGGATGTGTCAGCATTTGTCTCAGTAATTGGACACTAAGTAATTTAATTATGTCTGACAGACACAAAGCGAGCCATTTTTATCTGAAGACTGGTCAAGGCATACAGAGAATGCTAAGAGTGCTTATATATCATCTAGTGGGCTTGGTGAGACTCCTTGGGAAAGGAAAACCATGTTTAGAGTTTGTTTCATGATGGGAAGGGACAATAACAGAGGGTTGAGGAAATCAGACATGGGTTGAGCCCTGTGGATCTCATTTATTATCTACTGGTAATCTCTTCAGTCTCTCTTCTCTGGCAAAAATGATATTTTCCCTACTGAGTAAAAGTCACATTTTTTGACTTGTCAGCATTGTCCCAGTAGTAGATCTGATTATTAGTTTTAATAGACCAGGAAGAAATACTAGAATTTTCTTACTGATGTGGTTCACTGTCTCTACCATTGCTCAGTAGAAATATGGAAATATTTTTATGTACACAGAAAGATGTGTAAATTGTATCACAGCTTTGTTGCTAGAAGCACGATGAATATAAATTTAACGAAATACGGGACAATTTCCATTGCATTCTCTGAGAAAGATGCTTATTGCCCTTCTCTCCTTTAGTTACACCTCAATTCACAGGCAGCTCTAATGGGTATAGCGAGATGATACTAGAAAAAAGTGCTTTTTGATGTAAGAGTTGCAGAACCCAGGAATCCTGATTTCTTTGTCACACAATATAGAGTGTATTTTAAAACATCAATTTTTATTTAATAAGAAATTATTGAAAGCTATTTTCAAGCATTTTTTTTTTCTTTTATCCTTCCACTTTCAATCTCACATCTTGGCAGTCTTCAGGTTTCTTAAAATATAGAAACATTTCAGGCTGAACAGTACTTTTTGCAAGGTCCAGTATTAGCTGATTCCAAGGGATTCCTTGCTGAAAAAAGAAAGAGTAATATTTGCTGGGTGGTTAACACAGATAAGATCTATTGCCCTCTGCATCCACAGCTTGTTCTGATTAAGATCAGTTGTCTTGCCATTGGATAAAAATTCATTTTTCATTAAGGCTTCATAAGGGCAAGAAAAATGTCTAGTTTTATGTGTGTCTTTTTGGCTTCTAAAATAATTTATTTCTATTTTTTTTTTTTTTTTAAATGAGTAGTGATGCTGATTTATTTCTTGGGAGGAATGATTCTCATTGACGCCCCAGTCACAACTAGCCTTGCCTATCATGAACATTAAAAGCAGACTTATATTTTTAACTCAAGAAACCCTAAGGGATTCTGCCATCCTTTTTTACAGAAGGAAAAGCCATATTCCATCAATCTGCTGTTACTTTTATTTCAGATTGTTTTTCTCTTGCTCTCAGGAAAGTTTTCATGGTTGTGTTCACTGTATTATTGTAATAGACTGGAGCTGCTCTTTCACAGTTTCCTACCTTTGCAGAACACAGAGACTGTAAGTGTTTCAAGGTGAAGCAAACAGAAATCAAAGGCACCAGCTGAATTAGTGAGAGAATTAGAAATCCTGGAGTGGTAGCAGGCATAGGGACTGAACAAGAAGCATTCTCGTCCTATGTTATCACTGAAAGAGAATACCCCAGGCTTTTTTTGTTACATCTTTTGTGAAACAGTTCTGAGCAGTAATTTCCTGAGAAGAGAAGCCAAAAACCAAAACCCACTTTTGCAGCACAGGTTCACAGAATCACAGAATGTGCTGAGTTGGAAGGGACCCACAAGGATCATCGAGTCCAGCTTTTTCAGCAAGGAATCCCTTGGAATCAGCTAATACTGGACCTTGCAAAAAGTACTGTTCAGCCTGAAATGTTTCTATATTTTAAGAAACCTGAAGACTGCCAAGATGTGAGATTGAAAGTGGAAGGATAAAAGAAAAAAAAAATGCTTGAAAATAGCTTTCAATAATTTCCCATTAAATAAAAGGACCCAAGCGTCTCACCATGTTCCCGAGAGCGAGATCCTCTTTTGTTTTTAGATTTCAAATGGAAAATGAGCTGTTTGGTGGCATGGTGCGTTTTTCAGCAAAAATAAGTCTCTTATTCTGTATCTCCTTTACTATTGGCTAACTTCTTCTGCTATAGATATTTGGTAATCAAATGAAGTTTGCCTTGTTTATGAAAATGTGTTTCAATCTAAACTATTTAGCCTTTTTTTTATCATGAAGTAAGTCTTCTTGTAAAACCCATTATCTGGTGTTCAGCTCATTGTTATGGGTCTTTCTCTGGATTTACTCTAGTGTACCACTGATCCCTCACAAAACGTATACGCCAAGAATGGGCACACATCCCAGAATGTGCTTCACCATGGCTGAATTCAGACATGGTGTAATATCCCAGCTTCACTATTTGATATTTTCCCTGGCATTATAGTCAAAGATTATGTTATCTATTAGTCTTTCAGGTGACTGCAATGTTTACTTTTCGGGTTTCTTACATATTTTGACTTCTAAGTGCATCAAAACTTATGAAAGAAAAAATTTTAAAAATTGATTGGTGTCCTTGAATGTAGCCTTTGGTAAAATAGGAAGTGGTTTTCATAAGTTCTGTATGCATTGATATTTTAATTCTTTTTGCTACAGCTTTTTGCTGCTCTTGAGAAATTAAAATGTGAATTACATGCAAGTATTGTGTTTGTATATCTGTAACCGATACAAAAAAGTAAAAGAAATTAAAATTTGAAGTGGACTGCACTTGCAGATCCGTAATGCTCCAGTATTGAGATAGGATGTTTCCCTAGGCAGGTGGGTTACTTGAACCAACTGTAATTATTTTTTTGATTGGCCTCTCACTGGTATGTCTGTTATACCTTGCAACACTTAAAAAGTGTCACTGAAAATAGCAGATGGCATAATACCAAATGATTTTACTTAATGCCCTTCTGAGGCAATATTCAACAATATAACATGCCTAGGCGTCACTTTTCCTTAAAACTTTCCAAATATATTTACTTCAGATTGAACTGGGTGTTGTCAGCTGTGATGTGTCACTCAGAGTCACTGTGCCAGTGCTTCGTGTCAGGTGTATTGAAGTCTTGGACAAATTACCTGAAATCAATGAAGTTGCCTTGATGCACTGAATTTTGAAACTTTTGAAATAGCTTTGTCATCTTAGGAGTGAGAGGAACCACTGTTTTTGTATCATTTCAGTTAAAAAATTCCATTTGTCTCTACAGCATGTTTGTAATTACTCATTCAGTTTCAGTAAGGTTTCTATAAAGGTGTTTGGTCAGGGTTGAATTTCTTACAAGCATCTCTTGTCCACCACAGGAGGCAACAGGTTATTTCAAAAGTCTGTCACTTTAACTGGCAAAAGTAATGAATTTATTTACATTTTGAGCTTATGTAACTTCAATTTCTAATAATTGAAATGACTCAGGCCATTTTATTGGATAAAGGCAACCAGTAGTAAAAGTCTGTCTGGCAGGAAAGTATTTATGGAAATAATTCATTGTTATTTTATTTTTTTAATAAATTAGATTATCATTCTCTCCCAACCTTTAACTCATTCCTGTAGCTATTTTTGACTTCTTCATTTTATTTGTCCTTATCTTTTCTGAAATTTGGATGCTAAGACAAGATGCTGCCTTTTAATTATGGCTTCATGAATGCCACAATATGATATTAGTGTTGTCTCTTCACTCTTGCAGTATTCCTGTCTTAATACATGTCAGGGTTTACTCTGCTGACATAGCAGTCAAAAGTAATTGGTGATGATTTTTAATTACTGATTTCTAATCATTCAAACGTCCTTCAGAGTTTCCTTTTGCTGATTTCAAGCTCAGCGGTTAGCAGATTCCTGTGGGTTTTCTGAAGATCTGAGCTTCAGTCATGTTCTGTGTAACTGCTTTCTCTGACACTATCTTTCATCTACTTTAACTCCTTGCTCCTTTAGGTGTAAAATTCAGGTGTAAAATTCAGATTGCATGCTCTGTGGACCTCCTTAACTGGCTATGAAATTCCTATTTTTTTCCCTATGTAGTCTTGGTAGCACTTGGTCTTGATTATGCCTTCCTTTTAAACAGTGGTTTTCCAAGTTTGACTCTGCATTTCCTAGAACAGCAGGAGGAGTTTCCCATATGTTCCTCTTTCATGAAAGTTTTTTTATGTTAACTACTTACGCGTTTCCTACTAGGGGAAGAAGCTGACTGAATTTATTAATTCAAATTAGGTATCCTCAACATATAGCTGAGTTACCTGCCCATTTTTCCTTTAGATATCAGAAGACTTGAGTAACCCTACCCAGACTGCTGGCCCTGGATTTCTCGCTTCTAGGAATTAATGCTTGTTGTTATTCAGAACTGAAGAATTTTGAATCATTGTTCTGGGTAAAATTTTGTTCTGCTTATAAAGGTGGGAAATGTTTGCAGGTGTTTCTGTAGCAGAAGGGCAGCGTAGCCTATTGGACATGTACTCTTTCCTTTTTAGTTTCAGCAGTGGCCTGGCAGCACCAGCAACCAGGGTACAGGTGAAGCTTCATGTCTGTAGTAGCTACATCACATGTCTAGACACTCCTGTCTGGCTAGGACAGCTCTGGAAACAGAACGTCCTGGCATCCTGATGGAAATGGTCAGGATGGTTTTGTGCTGTTTCTCAGGGCATGAGATTTTCTTTCTGCAAACTACTCTCCCCAGTCCCCTCCCTCTAGCTGCAGCTGTAGGAATTTAGTGGTTTCTGGGACTTGGATGTGAAATGTAATCACTGCATTGGGTTATGGAACCTGACACAGAGCAGGTCCCTGTCACATGTACTAAGTGGCCAAAAGGAACACAGGGAAAAAAATTACAAAGATCACAAACAGGAAAAGAAAAAGCCACATGTATTTAGTAACAGAAGAAATGACTTTGTATTTCTCAGGTTATTCGTTGAACACTTGAATTGCCTCTAAATATTAGCTGTTGCTGTTCATTATAAATCTTGCTTGATAAAACTGATTACTGCATGTTCTGTGGCCTTTTAAAATTGACAGCATTTAATTTTGAAGACCTACAAATTAAAAAGGTCCAGCCAAATGAATGAGTCATTAAAGAGATGCAGCGTCCTGTTCCTGTCTGCTCTGTAGCCATATCATATCAACCCTGTTCTTCTGTGTTATTGACACCCATAGGCACTTTTTCTTCAGTCAGTAATTTGGAGCATGGAGGTCAAAGTAAGTGGTTGAAACTCCCATCAGCTTGAACCATTTAAGATCAGCAGTGGGAACGATTCACAGGCTGGGCAGGACCAAATCTTTTCTAATGACTTTTCTAGATGTCTTTACCCACGCTCCAAACAGAGTAGTTTGATCTCCATTATCTTGAAGATGCTGACTGGGCTACTCTTGTCATCCAAAATAAAATGCTTCTCTTTCTTCTCTGTAATACAGTTAAATATTTCCAAAAGGCTAACCTGGTGGGTCAAAATAAATCGTGTCATAAACATAAAGTGAAAACTGTATGAAAAATGGTGAACCCTTTACAGAGTTGGGATAGTTCTTCATTCTGTGTAACTGTTAGCCTGGGAGAAGCAGATCTGCCTCTGTTAGCACGGAAAGGGCAGATCTTTGATCTTCAAAGCATTCTTAGCTTTTTCAACCAAGTTCTGAGAGTTTACTCTGTTCATGTATTGTGTAATATATTTTGCTTTTAATTAGTGACCATTGTCTGTGTAGAACCAGCATTTGCTGGAAAATGAATGTTACCTATGGCTGTATTTTTTGGTTATATCTGGAAAGTTGCTCATTGATATTTTTAGCTTTTTCTTGTCTCTGCACATTTCTAATTTTTGCTCTATTTTCTTGCTTGTGTCTGAACAGTTTTGTTGTTTCCTGCTGGCTAATGGCTTCTAGTAGGAATGGCTGCTGCTGTAGTAATAGGTTTTGATAGGCACATTTCAAAACTTCAGGAAAGCAAATATGATCTACTTAGGCTGTCTCTGACGTAACAGAAGAAAGATAATTCTGTAGAACAAATGAAAGTCCTTTGGTCTTGTGAAATTTCGTTTCTGCTCTTCTGGAGAAGTTTACCTAGAACTGATGCTCTGCTATGCTGAGAACAACAAAACCACTAACTTAATTTATTGGTATTCATATCAGTGATTTCTCTGTGAAAATGGACACACGCAAAATCCTTCAAGGCTGATCAGAGTTCAGTGCTGACTTGACTGGGGTAAAATATCTCAGTTCCTCACCCCTGCTTGGTATAGTACATCTTGTGGGGAAAAAGTAGTTTTCTTCTGCCTCCAGCCGTGTTATAAAAAATTGTGAATTGTCCCTCCCTGTTCATGTGCTTGGTGTCTGTCATTTTGAAAATGTCAGTGATACCTCTAGTGAAGCAGGTCTTTGCCAAGCTGGAGAGTCAGTGAAAACACTGCTTGGAATACATGTCTGGTATGGTAAACACCAGCAGAACCCACTGGATTATGTTTGAAAAGCAGAATGCACTATTTGTCATCAAGCATCATTCCCAAATTTAATCATCTACTAAAAAAGTAAACAGACAGTAATTGAAACTAAATCAAATGGGAATAAAATAAGAATGAAAAATCTCAAGTTGTTCTTGTTACGAATGTCTGGTTATTTTTATTTCCTACTTAAGCATCAAATTGAATTTCATGTTGATGAAACACATAGTGTGAGATGCCCAAGAAATGAACAGCCAAGTGAGATGGTGAGTAAAGAGAAAAAGGAAGAGATCTTGGATTCCCTGGTGAACATATCTCTGTTCTTGTTTTGTATTAGTAAAAACAGCACGATTTTTCGTTAAATGGATAGAGTGTTGAAAATTATCTTGGGAATGTACCTGATTTTGACTGAAGGCTGTCTTTAAAACAGTGGATGTGGAAAGGCGTGACTCTGTGTGTGTATATGTGTGTACATAACATAGCTGTTGAAGATTTGCATTTTGAGCAGGAGAAACAGTTGTTTAAAGAAAGGTTAACAGAAAAGGACATTTATTCCTTTCTCCAAATAACAAAACAGACAAATGCAAAACCATTAAGATTGAAAACATGATATGCAGCAAAATCAAAGTGGAGCTTTGTTTTTAAAATAGGTGAATACCTCTTAAGTTCAGAGATTTTTTGAAAACAGTTCTGTACAGCGTGGACTAGGAGTCTACAGGGTAATTTGTGTATGGTGTGTAAGAAGTGCAGGGCTGCAGTCCTTATTGGAATGGGGGAGGAATGCTCGTGGTGGCTGACATCTGCCTCCAAGCCCAAAGTGTGCTGTTCCCAGTGCCATCAGACAGACTGTGCCTTTCCTGGGCTCTCTGGTCAGCTCTGCTCCCCGTGTATTCATAGCAGTGGTTACTTTTAAGCAGAATCTACTGTCTGTCTCCCAGGATGATATGACATTATTGGAAGACTGTGGTGACAAAAGCTCTGCAATTTTTTTCTTGTTGTTGATTGTTTTCTCATTATTTTCAGCTCCCTTCCTTGGGATTACCTCTCTATATTAGTTAAATTTCCTTAGTCCATGCTTATTGACCCTCACATATTTATTTAATTGCCTGCCATGTTCACCTGAGAAATGCAGCTGGAAGGAGTTTTCTGTGAAAATATGTTGAGCATTTCTGTTTCTCTTGGGAATATTCTTTCAGCATTTATGTAAAATTCTTATTAAGTGGCTGGATATAAATACACACTGGAGCATGCACATGACTCCTTTGAATATGAGTAATTTTATTGATTAGTCTGTTAAGTGTATTTAATGTTGCCTCCCATCACTCCCAAAGAGGCTGAGAGACCCAGAAACAATTCAGGTTCCTCTCTGGCTCTGATACTTGTGGCAGTGACTTGACTTTCTTACAAGAGCCCAGGGAGGCAGAACACTGCAATCTCTGCTACTGACTACAATTACAACCACGAGCTTTAATTGTTTGCTGTAACATTTTGGATGCAGCTCTGTCCCAGGGAAGAAAGGTCTCTTTTTTCAGGTTGTTAGGAGAACACCATCCTTCATTGTCCTTCTCTTCCAACACTGGTTTGTTACTGTATACGATAAGATCTATCGTGTCTTTTTTAGTCCTTCCCCCACAAGTGGTCAATAAGTACCAGAGATACTTTTCTCTTTCCATAATAGTGACAGTGTGGGAGGGAGGATACCAAAAGCATCAAGCAGGTGACAAAAAGAAGAGAAGATTCCTTTGTTTGCTGAATAGTTCTGCGCTGAAATTCCTTGACAGGGAGCACTGTGGAGGCTAAAAGTTCACATATGTTCAAAAACTGTCCGGACACATGAAAGGAAGGAAAATCAAATGGGGATTAAATCAAATGGAGATTATGAAATTCAGCAATACTGCATCCTCCCCCTGAGCTGGAAGCTGGGAGAGTGTTGTAGGGGAGTATCACTGTATATTATTCCAGTCCATATGGGCTTTCCTACATTTCCTCCTAGCCATGGTACCAGACTGGATGCTAAGCGTCTTGTTGGTCTGATTTAATGTGGCTGTCCTGTCTTCTTGACAATTGTCTTTAAAGGATGCTCATAATGAGAACACCAGATGAGGTCTCTGGCTGTATGGAACAGAAAGTAGGAGAATTTTTGGCGCTGTGTAGCCTTCTGGCTTTATGGAGAATGGGAAGGGTTAAAAACAGTAGTGAATTTCTCTCTTTTGCTTAATTTTCTGAAGTCTCCCCTTGTTCTCTATCACCATACCTTACTGAGTCCTAAATCGATGCTTTTTTTTTTTTTTTTTTTTTTTTTAAGAGATCCTCTTAAAGGTAAATTTTGGACAGGACACACACAACTGTACAGTGATCTCTTAGAGGCCAAAACATTATAAAAATTGATGTTAAAATTGAAAATCTACACTACAAATTGCACAAAAACACATGGGTAGATTAAGAAATTTTATCCTTCTGCTGAGTATGGTTACATTTTATTTTTCTGCTACGTCTACTGCATATGTGATTATCTTTTCATTGTTGATGGCTGATAGCTTCTTGAGTTCTGCTGCAGTCAACCTGTGGTGTCCCTCAAGCCAGGAGTGGTTCCTAATGCATGTCTGGCCCATTGGTCTGCTCATCTGGGGCCGTGCTGCAGGTGATACAGGCTCTTTCATACAACCCTGGGTTTTCAGGATGAAAAAAGGAGTAGATGACCATTTTGTGTTTTCTCTGCAGTTTTTTTGAGGTGCCTGTCCTGAGCTGGTAACTCCTACCAACAAGGGGCCTTACTAACTTGTCTGCAGCACTCATTGTATGCAGGTACTCCCTTGCTGGAGCTGAGCAGCACCTCTGCATGATGCAGCTTTCCATGGCGAGGTGTGAGCTTGCTCTTGTCTTTTAGCCTCTACAATTTTAGGACCATTAAGCCACGAACATGATCCAACAGCAGAATTCCCTCACTGATGCAGCACCTCCAAGAGCCCACACGGGTTCAGCTTTGCTATCCAGCATCTTGGTTTATAGCTCTTTTCTTACCCAATCACATCAGGCAGTTGCTACTTTTCACACTCCACGTGTGTATCTGTGCCCAGTGCAAAAATATGCCAAATTTGCTCCTTTTATTCCTTCACATTTTGTGTACACTAAAAGTCTGTAGCTGTTTCAAATTATTATGGTATGCAAAAAATACATACTGTCATTCCAGATCTAGTTATTTTCAGTTAAAGCAACAGGTACAGCAGTTTAATTGAAAGCATTCTATTTTTGTTAGCTTTGCTAGTTCTACCTGCTTACTCAACCCTGTCTGTGCTACTGGGATCATCATTATTATTTTAACTCACCTACAGGTTTGTGCAATTAGCATAGTCCCTCCTCAGTGTAAAGCAGTTTTGCCTGTTGGCATGTGCACTGTGTGTTCAATGTATGCAATATCAAGCTGTCTGAGACCTTGCTGAGCTGTCATCATAACACAGCCAAAAATCCCACTGCCCGATACCCATCTGCTCAGCTGGCAACATCCCTCAGTCACTTGAAGTGGTTTCTTTGGATGAAAATGGTCAAGAGGTCATAAGACCTTTGATGATCCTTGCAGTAATGTCAAAGTGGTGACAAATCCTTTCTCTGGTATGGAGAGAGAATCTGGGTTCCCCTATGAGTCTTGTGTTTGCACTGTGTTTGAAAGGAGGCTTGAACGTGGTTTCTCACAGAAGCTTGGATTGGACAGTAACGCTAAAAAATTCAGAATATCATTCTACACCACCAGTGGAACAAGGTAATATTGTTAAAATCAAAGTATTAAATAATTTTTTTTTGTTTTTTTTTTTTTTTAAATCTTGTTGTAGGTACTGAAAAAATAGAGACTTCAAATTTCATATGTAGTGGGATCACTGGAAGATTGCTACAGCTTCTGTATTGTTTCTGTGAATTTTTAAAAGAGGTTCTAATCTTTTTTTGTCAATTTTGAGAATCCTTTAGAGTGAGACAGAAAGTAGGACAATTCTATTTAACTCCACAGATTTAAATTTCCTCTAGATTAGGCCTGAATAGAACCTTGTATTTATCCCCTTTTGCTGCCACTGGAGTGTGATATCACAGAAGGACTGAGTGTGGTCCCTGTTTACTTCCCTTGGTCAAATTTAGCCTTAATGATATTTTTTCATTACAGTGTTTACTGCAGTGTGAAAAGCAATGAGACAAGGAGTATGTTGCAGTTGGTTACAAAGTGCTTTGTGGTGCTGCTACAGACAGAGCTTTTAGGGTATACTTGGAAATTCTTATGTAACCTTGTATCATTTATGCCTTTGCCAGAGTATTTACTTTGAATTGTGAGATGTGACCCTTTGATATCTGCTTCTAATCTTGCTTCCTCTCAGTTCAGATATAACTTAAGGATCCAGTATATAACAATTTTTAAGAAAAATTAAAGGAGAAGGTTAATGCTTCGTAGCCTTTGAAATGTTTTTAAGCTATTCTTGGCTAGTACAAGGATCTGATTTCTATTTCTGGCTGCACTTGAATTATTGGTTGCTAATATTGCATCCAAATTGAAATAAGAGGAGAGGAAAGTAAAAATGTTATAAAAATGAAGTTATGTGATTTTAATGTCTGCTATTGTGCCACTTGCCAGGAATAGAATAAAATGCTTTCTACCATTTGGTAATTGAGAATTGCTGTGTTTCATTAGCACAGGCAGTGTTCTGCTGCTGCTGGCCCATGAGATATTAACTTTCCCGGCCTTGAACGATTTTCTTTGGGGAGCTGTGGAAATTTGAGTTCACTGAATCTTGCAGTGTAACATTTAATCTTTGAGTTCTTCAAAGACATAAAAGTAATATGGTAAAGATTACAAAATCACTTAGTATTCCTCTGTCTCAAAATCATTGCAGGTTAATAGTTGTAAAAATGAATGCATTAATGATATTGAAAGAAAATACTGGTGGGTTTTGTTTTCTTTCCCCCATACACTCTAAACGTGATTATTAGTTTACTTTAGGGCTGTGGGTTGTGCGTACATGAAATGTTTCCTAATTTTGGACTTGGATTAAACCAAAACTGAGAAACATGTTCCTATCCAAGAGTACTGGGAGTTGGAATCAGTCAGGAGCTGGTAATTTGATGAAGTGGGCCCCCTTAAAATCGCTTTGGATGGAGACCAGTCTGTAAAGTGAAACATTAATTTGGAACTTCTAGGGCACATCAAATCACGTATCATGGCCTCAGCTGTGGCTCACCAATTTCAAGGCCACAAAGAGAAAGTACAAATAACTGGTCTGATCAGCTGCATAATTCAAAGCCCGAAATGTCACTCAGTAATTCCTGCTGTGGAGGAAATTCTGTTCTAAGATGTAAGTGAAAGCTGTCAAGTCTGATAAATTGTAACCGAACTCAGGATCTTAGAGAGAAACCTACCCTCTGAAATTAAAGACTAATTATCGAGAAATTCCTTAGTTCCTTTGGTAATCACTTTGTTACTCGTGGCTCTGACTGGCTCATACTCTGCTGTTGGGCTGAACGAAGGAGTTATTTGAGTGGATTAAATGTATGCTACTGCTGTCCTTTCTCCATGTCTGCCTTTCTCCTAGTGCAGTTTTTTCAAACTGTAATTCTCAACTTGGTGAAAAATTGCACCGTGATGTGAAATGACTAAATTATAGTGGACTGAAGAGTAGCGGGAAATAAAATTACCAGAGAAAAGCCTCTGAAAGGAGAGAATATCAACCATGGCAAGCACCTCATCCTGTAATATAGTGAATATTGCAGCTTCTTTGCCAATGGGCAGAAGTGGTGCATACCAACTGAGATAATTACGTAGTGGTGTTGAAATCACCAAAGTTGTTTAAGTTTGATTGAGAACAGAATTTGTCCACTTACGACGCATTTTTAGCGTATTGCTCATATAAAAGCACAAAGATGGGTTTCGTTTTCTGAACAGATGTCCTTAATGTTTATTTGAGCAGTCCCATCCAAATGTTCTGGAACTTCTGCTCATCATGCAGAGTATTTCTTGAAGCTCTATTTGCAAAACTCTTGTGTAGGGAGAAGGATGTCAGGTCTTGCAATGCAAGTGTGAGTTTAAGACTGGACAACCAACCTGTATTTTGAACCGGGAATTGTGGACAAGGTGATAGGAAGTTACCTCGCTTAGCTCTTTATTGATTCAGGAAGGCTTAGCAAGGCAGGATTTTGAAAGACACATCTCTGACTTTTGAATTTAGCAGGATTCTTCCTTGTCTGCTGTGCTCAGTTATTTTTACTTTCTCACTAACTCTCACCTGACTTTTTGGTAACTCTTCAGTTAACAAACTGTTGTTTTCTGGATACTGAGCTCAAGAATGTTTTGCAATAGAAAATGCTTTGGGAGGGGTTGTTTTTCCTAATGTCACCCATCTCTCTTACACTTCTCTCTCTGTGAAAATCTGATTACAAATGAACCATCATGCTGTAATTCCAGCCTGCAATATGGTGACACCATTTTTGGTATAGCCAGCTACTTTGTCAGAATTAATAAACTGTAAAGTGGTTTTATAGAGATAATTTCTGAATATGACGTACTGCAGGTTTCCATAGGCTCTTCCAGTTGCAGTGCAGCCCAACATCTGGGATGTTGAAAGATATATTCAAATATGCTCCTTTATCCACATAAGTTTGCATTATGTTTCAGCTGGCTGTGTAAACAAGACTGACAATGTAATCTAATTCTGCATATTTTTGTAGTAAGGAACATTTTATAAAAAGCATTACTTTTAATTTTCTTCAGAACACATTTACGGTTATCTGTATGTTATGTGTACAACCATTGTACATACTGTTGTATTCTAAGCGTGTTCTTAAGCAGTGAAAACGGAACAATTTACTTTTATTTCCAATTTAACAAGACACTGCTCTAGTACCTTAAGGTGTAGACAGATGTCTCTAACAGTATTTATTTATTTATTCAAACATAATGCCAACAGTTGTGAGTTTAGTTTTGCCAGCAGTGTTGTTTTGGAGCGTTTAGATGGGTTATCCTGATCCCTGAATGCAAGGGGGATCTTTAGCATCCATGTGCTCAGCAGCCACGGATAGGCAGAAGGGACTTAGTTTTATCCTCTTATCAAGGCTATAAATAGCTTTATAATTAAAACATACAGCCTTTGCGAGTTGAAGTTCTGAAGTAATTTCGGTGTTGAATAGTATTGATGCCTTTTCATTAGACACATGGTCTGCTAATTATGTCTGTTTTGGGCTGTGCCTGGAGTCTCCTGTAAGTGAGGACCATGAATTTTGGCCTTGGTTTCATGGAGGTTGTGGATTAATAGAGGCATTAGCACTGCTGTGCAGCAGCTCCCATTTCTGCTGTTGATGTAACTCAGGATCTTATCAATTGCCTGCAGAAGCAGCTTGTAGAGGTGGGGTGTTATGCAGGGGAGAATAAGTGTCCTCACTGTTCACTCAGCATCTTTGAGTGAGTTTTTCCAGAGGGAATGACAAGAGCTAAGGAAAGAGCAAAGTTTCTTACACTGAGAGACAGGAGAGCTCACAGATTGAGCCAAGAGTGTGGACAAGCCTGAGCCTAATCCAGATTTTAGCTCCTGGAGCTGCTGAAGTTCTGTTTATCAGTTCTCCTTAGGAATAGTTGTGTATTTGCCAAGGTGTAAGTCTGTTTTGTAAGCTACAGTGACTCCATTGTTCTCACATCCAGCCTTACTTTGCAAGAGCTCCTGAAGTCTCGTGAAAATTATTCTGGCTAGTGGGAGAAATAATAGCAGGGAGACATGCAGTGACACTGAAGATGCTTAAATATAAAAGAGCACCCAAAGTGGGGAAGAGCCACTCTGGCTCAGGAAACTTGTGCTTTCTTGGAACGGCCTGGAGTTCAGTCCTGGCTGTGCTGCCTGACTGCTCTGCAGAGAGCATGGGCAGGTGGCTCTGCCTCTGCTGCTGCTGGAACATTTTCCACATGGTTTGCACACTGGCTGAGAGCAGCACCATTGCAACCTGCTTTGGCCTGCCCCCATCACACTGACTGACTTCAACACTACAGTCAGGGAGCTATAGAGATTAATGGAAAAAAATAAATTTGAAAGTCTTAAGGAGTTAGCATGCAAACCTGGGTGAAGGTGCTGGTCCGAACCGGAGCTCTGCGCTGCTGCGGCACCACGGTTTCCCAGCGAGCCAGCCAGCCTGTTTAAAGATGGTATCTCTGTGCTGCACTGCGTCCTGCAGCATCAACACACCCACTGTCTCCCGCTGTTTGATTCCTCCTGTGCTCAGGGAAATAGGACTTTTATAAATATAAACACAGTTGTGTCAGAAGATTTCGCGGCTCTCTAATCAATTGCTTCTCTTTCTGCAGGCAGCCCTCAAGCCACTGATTCTAATAGTGTATGTCAGAAAAAGGAGCAGTGTCATGCATTCACATATATACACACAGATTAGCAAGTCAGTTTGGCCTGTTTTGTACTTCTGTTTTATGCTTTTTCTTCTAAGCTGCCTTTACTTGCTGCTTCAAGCTAAGTGCTCTGTGGTGTGACCTCAAGCTTGTTTCTAAGGGGTAACCAAAAAATATGGAAAACTGAGGGAACTGAAGGGCAATATGTCTGTGTCAACTGAAGTAGAAAGTCTGCAAGAAGATGGTACAAAAATTTCTATTAGCCAGTGGAAATTTTGCTGATTCACACCTGCCACAGATCTCCTGATGAAGAAGAGTCGGGGAGACAGATCAAATCTTTTGGCTGTGCAGAGGGACTAGGGGGCTCGGCTTCCTCCACATGACCTGCTTCTGGAGAGAGCTGGCACTCGGTGTGTTTAACAGGGCCTTTTCAAGTGTATTGAGCTGAGGCATCCTGGAATCCGAACACATACAAGAGCAGGCTGCTGCAGAAAATGTTACCCAGATCTACAGATACCTTTGAGGTAATAATAGAAATGTCGGAGGGGAGCATTACTCCGCCTGCATCCATAGGAAGACAAACAATGACCTGAATTTAAGACCAGGGAAGTTGCAGGCTGTGGCAGATGTTTCCTAGCAAACCTGTGTATGGTAGATTGAAGCACTGCTACCCCCAGCCCTCTGTCTGTCCCTGCTGTCAGAGACTTACACCCCTGCCACAGGGTGCTGCCAAGAGATTGTGGGCAGGTACGTTACCTGCATCAGTTTTCCATCCTGAGCTTTAATGCAAACCCACCTTTACCAGCTTATGATGAGAAGGCCATCAGTAATTCAGATGTGTCTGAGGCAGAATAAACAGCCAGGGCAGCAATGTCCTCAGCAGTGGCAGCTGGAGCCAGCCCTACTGACTGTCAGGCTAAATATTCAAGATAATTAACAACAGGTAGGTTCTCCAGGGAACATCTGTGAACCTGTCTGTTTGGCATGCCTATGTGCCTCCTTTCCTTGTGAAGTATCTGAACACTGCCAGCCTTTAGAACAGCCCTCTGTGTGACTGCCCGTGCTTTAGGCATGTGCTGTGAGCTGTGCCTTCAAATGGGAATGTGGTTTCAGACAAATGTCAGAATTCTGTTGGGGTAACAGACTGCTGCTTTTTATTTGAGGCACTGTAACTATCAACCGGATAGACTCACAGAGTGATTCAGACTGGGAGGCCCTCAGGAATTAATTTAGATATTCCTAGTCTTCCCAAGTGAAATGTATTAGCTTTAACCTTTTTGCTGAGGTTTTAAGTGAAGCTGCATCACTTCATAACTTTAAGTCAAGTATGGGGAATTGAAATATAAAAAGAAATTTAGGGGAATGGGAAGCAGGTTGAAGAGAAGGTATTTAGAGACAGCCATTGATTAGTCTAGTCCATGGACAGGGCGCTTACTTAAAGGACATTGCCGGAACAGCCATGGGTAAGATGGTCAATTTGAAGGAAAAAAAAAATCAGATCTGTAGTGCCAAATCTGGCAGCAAGGGCTGAATCTTGAAAAATGAAGTGATCTAACACTGGAAGCACTCAAAGGGCAGTTTAATCAACAGCAGTGCAGACCCTGTGGGCAGCAGTAAAAAAATGAATGAGACCATCTTCACATTGTTTAGAAAAGGAAACTGTTGTGCGTTGTGGTTCACATGGTCCGGACCACTTGTGATCCATAGATGGGAATTAACATGACTTCTGCCATCACATTTGGGTTGTGACTTTAGATCTTTGTGCAGTTTCTGATAAGCAGACTTGTAATTTCTGTCTTATATATAAATTATAATTAGCAGACTTATAAGTTCATGCTGTTTGTTTCAGATTATCCTGTCTGATATTTTTGCTACCATTGTGTGAAGCACGGTGAATAAATGCCTAATCATGTTTACATCTAAAAACATTGAAATCTGTTGTTCACCGTGTCATATTTATCCACTTCTGCTGACAGCTTTAATGAACTGCAGGTCTTAGAAATTTTATTTTCCCCATGGTCACTCCTGAAGTCATTATTTGAAGGGCCAATGGAGTCAGGCAACCAAGCACTTCAACAGATAAACCTAACTCCATTTAATTTTCCATAACAAGAAAAGAAGGATGCTATGTATTAAATGGAAGATCTAATGATGACAATATGACAAGTCACCATGTAACTGGTGGGTTTCTTTTCTTTCAATAATATACGTGTTGTCCCTTTACTTTTTGATGATATAATTCCACATCCCCCCTTGCTTCTCCCCTCCTCCCAGTTCAATCTGCCCCTATGGGAAGCTCCTCTCTAAGTTATATATTTGGAAAAGTAGGACAATTCCAATTCTTCCTCCCAGAAAGGTGCCTTCTTCTCGGGCTTCTGAGTCATCATGGCTGTGACTCACATGGCTTGCTTTCCTGAAGATGAGTCACTCCAAATTTTCTGGCATTGAAACTGTCCTACTCTCTATCGGTCTGTTATCTGCTGTACACTGGAAATGTTCTGAAGCACAGAGTTTTAAGTAAGCAATAGTGAGGGGTAACAAATGAGAGGGAAAATCTTCAAGTGATAGTTTGATTTATCTTCTTAGGGGAGACGGGAAGTGGAAGACGATGATGGCGATAAAGTATAGATTATTCTGGTGACATTAGCTGATGTTCTTCCTTGGACTGCCAAGTTCCATGGACAACAGTTCAGGAGACTGTTAAATAAAAATTCTTTGCTGGTTAACTGTGAGAAAGAGAAATCTTTAAGAGGCTGAAATAGCTGATATCTGAAAATAAGAAGCCTTTCTCCCTTCCAGTAGCTGAAGGAAGCATGTCAGCAGGTATAGCAAAAGCCTAAGAAGTGGGATACTGATCTTTACCTTGTTTCTGAGCTGTTATTTCTTCTCTTCAAAGGACCTAGAGGAGAGTGGTAACAGCAAAAATGGGTTTTGCTTTGATCATGTGACCACAGGCATGCGCTCTGAAAAGGTTCCCCAGAGGCCAGGCAGGTTGTCTCTTTGAATCTTCCCCCACCTGGCTTTTTCTCTCCTTTGCCCTTTTCTTGAAAGTCGGGGAATGGCACCTAGACATAAAAGCAGCAGGGGAGGAATTGTGTATGTGTGTGTGTGTGTGTTCTTGGGTTTGTCTAAGAGGAAATGTGCTGAAGGGCTTCAGGAGCCTGCAAGGCAAACTGAAGTAAAGCTGGGGAATCTTGGGTGGCTGAGCTCTACTTCAGCACTGGAAGTTGGGAGATCAGAAGATGCAGCAGAAAGGGCACTGGCTTAGGAGGCAGATTTAGATTCGGTTCCCCACTCTGACCTGTTGTATGACTCCTGGCAAGTCACTGAAGGCAGCAAAGAGGTTTCTTTCCGTGCTGCTGAGCGCTCCCTGCGTTATGGCCAGCCTTCTTTATGTTTTCTCATGGAACCTCACCATGCCTCGCTCTTTTAATTTAAAACACAGCTGGAGGAAGAGCTCCAACTAGTATCCTTGTGCTGCAATAGCTCGGTAATTAAAGTTCTCAGACAGGAAGAAGGAGACCAGATTCCAGTATTCTTCTTTCTGAGTTAGTATAAAACCCCTAGCTCAGAGGAGTAATGTGCTACATGGCTGGTGCTGTTCTTAGGTGGGACACTAACCTTTCTTCTTGTTGACTTGTGTAACCGAGGAACCAAGATAAATCAAATGAGAGAAAAAGGTTGTGGAAAGCTCTGTTCGGGAGCCAGATGGTCAGGGACCTCATTAGATCTGGAGGAAACTTGTCCTCTTCCTCCTACATGTGTAATTTCTGGGTCTTGTACAATGAATCTTTAATTGTGTTTAATAATACTTCAGCTGCATGGCTGAGGAGCACTCTCACCTCTGCCTGCCCTTCATCTCCTGTCACATGTGCAGAGTCCAGAGCCTGGTGATTAATGCTCTGTCTTGGGATTTACATGGTGAGGATTGAACCACGTTCAGACAAGAGGGACCTAAACCTGTGTCTTTTCGTGTCCTGTGCAACTGCTCTAATCCAAAAACTGCTAGAAAAATGGTGGAGGGTGGCAGGATGCTCAACTAGGCAAGTGCAGCAGCTGCCTTGGGCAGGGACCTGCTCCTGTCAGCCCTGGCCTGCCTGCCAGGTACCGAGGCAGAAAGGTCAGGAGTACTTGAGTTCTGCACCTTCCTCAGGTGTCAGCATCTGTTCAAAGAGGGTAAGAGCCTGGTGAGCTCTTGTTAAGGGGACACTGTCAACAGGCCAAGGGCCTTCAGTACTCTATGACCCAAGTTCTGACTTTTTTTGTAGGGGATGGGTGGGTGGGTCATGAAGGTTAGTAATGGAGTAAGTGTTAAGACTGAAGACCACTTGCTGTTTTTGGATGTCGTCCTGAGTGGACTGAGGTAATGGGTGCTCAGAGCTGAAGGCTAGGGAAGGTTATGTCACCGAGACCAGAAAGTTTTCAGACTTAACCAAGATGCTTGAACTTCCCTGCAGTATTATCTTTCCTTTAGAGCAGTCTTTTCAGAAGATAGCAACAGCGGAGCAAAGAAAGACCTTTGTTTGGGAATGCTTGTGCAAAAATAGCAAAATATTAAAAGTAATTTTAAAAATTACATCATTTTGATTATGTAACAGAGTTTGCATAGTTCTTTCTACTGTATACTTGTTCTGGCATAGTTGTGTTTTTTGTGAAGGGGCTTTACAACTTTATGGAAGATAATTTGAAGGAATTCAGTTTGTTCTGAATCAAAGTTTGTTATTTGTTGCAACATGCATTTTTATAGTTATTAGACTTGTTTAATATCCAACACCTCCAAACACATGCTGAATTTGAATCAAACCAGTTGATAGTGTCTCTTTAAATTTGTTATTGCAGTGCTTTCATCAAGCTAACTAGCACAATAGTCAGTGCCATGAAGAAGCTTAAAACATGCATATTTTATGAGTCTTTCAGAGAACTGCCACACAAAAAGAGAAGTAGGCTGTGTCTACAGCACTATCACTTCACCTATTGTAACCTTCTCAAGGGGTTTTTTTAGATAAAAGGAAAACTGCAGTGTATGATCACTGCAGAGCAGGGTCAGAGATCATAAGAAGGGGGAGGAAAACAATGACTTGTGACTGAGGACACTTACTTCTTGTCACCTTGGTGCATGCCATCTGATCATCAAACTGTTCAGAGCTTTATTCAAAGGTTATTGTTGGAGTCATTAAGAACATATTAACATCCAACACTTGTTTCTGGGTTTTGGGGGTTTTTTTTTGCCAAATGGTTTGAAATGTTGGCTGGGTGTTTCCTGTTTTTTGTTAACTCTGAAGGCTTGTGACAGCTGGGAACCACACAGGATTCATAAGATATATATAGCATCCTTTACTCAGTTTCTATCAACCCCTGTGAAAACAACTTTTCCCTTTAATGAGAATGAAGGGAAAGGCTTGCTAGAATGAAATGCAGTAGTTGCCTGTTTAAAAATAAACCAGCACAGTCTGCATCCTAGAATATCTACCGGTTAATTCAACTGTAAAACACTGTTGGTAATAGTAGTTTAGACATGGCATTACGCAAGTAAGACCAAGTGTGCAACGCACCTTGTATTTGCTAGGCCATGCAGAAATATGTGGAGCAGTATTATTGTGTATAAATATATAGGAAGAGCTGCAGCTGTTTTTATCCATTGGCAAAGGCGGCAGCCAGGGACAGGGGTGACCTCCACACAAGATGTAGATGGTGTGCGCAGAGTGCTTTGGGACCGGGTGGCTGTGCAGTGAAGCAAGCAGAGCTTGTTCCTGCTGCCAGGGCTGAGTGGTGTCAGGATCTGTGCAGCTGGGAGGCTGAGCGAGCACCCGGTGAGTCCATGAGGATGGTGCTCGACGTGCTGGATGCTCCTGCCCTGTGGACAGCTGCAGGCTGCTGAGCACTCTTGCCTAACATTTATTTCAGGTTTTTCATGAGGCAACCTTTGAGGGACTATTTACACAGAAGTTTGAGGCACTGTTAAGACAGCTCTCCCTGGAATTATTTTCCATTTTTTACTCATCGGCTTTGTTTGTGTGCCATCTTTTCTTGTTCATGCTCCTGTCTGGCTGATCATACCATGTGTGATTATCAGACTGCTTCAGCTGGCTTCCCTCACAGCCGCCAAAATGGGCAATTCCAGTGGCATCTGCTGGGCACTGGTTTCTTTCTTCTCATCTCTGCTGCTTGGTTTAGCCAAAATCCTTTGTGCCTAGGCTTTAGCAGATCTTTGCCTCTTCAAAAACTCTTATTTTCCACATCTTGATAGGATAGCTGTCAGGAGGACCCAGGAGAAGTGTCCCGAGCTGCGCACCTTCCTTGCAGCAGCTGTTGAGACAGGGCATGAACTATCCCTGACCATTACGGGGTTTAACCAAACAGACCTCAGTAGAAAAAGTCACATTCTTAATACTTCACTGTACTGACTTCAGACACCTTACATGCAGCCAAGAGCCTGACTTCCTGCATGGGGCATATGAGCCTGGGCTTTGTGCTCTGACTGTGCAGAGTCTTGGATCAGCTCACTGGCAGGGTGAGCTCAAGTCTGCCAGATCCACTACAGTACCCTTTGCAGCATGGGCTGGAGCAGGAGCTTGTTCTTTGTAGTCACCCAGACCATGAAATCATCCTGCGAGTCCCCTGATGCTTTGCCTCATTTTCAGTGTACTGATCAACTACAGCAGCAAACGATGCAAAGGTTACTCAGCAAGCAGGCACTGTCAGCACTGAGATTTGTCCCAAATCCAGGTCTAGCCTGGATAAAGAAGAGGCAACAGCCTTGGACTTGTACAATTACACACACTATCCTGCGATTCTCTTGCTTGTCTCAGTGTTTGCTGGGCCATCTTAAATTTCTGTCCTTGCTTCTGGGGTCGGGTAAAGCAAAGTCCTATAAGGGTCACAGAAATATGAATTTCAGGACCGTGGGGTGGAGGTAGAAGATGTGATCAGACAAGCCATCCTAGAAAGTATTGCTATGCGAAAAAATAAATTAAAAGAAGGCCAGGTAATTTAGTTGGAAATGGCAACAGGATGGAGCTGGATGTGATTTGTAATGGAACAATCAATCACAGAGTTCAGAGCAAGTAGATGTGTAATATTTATGGTGCATAGCTTGAGAATGTAGATAGGAAAAGGAGCCAGTGCAGGGCATTCAGAAATGCAGCTAATGGCTTGGCCGTGAAAGGACAGTCCAGGGAGTCTGCAATGGAGACCAAGGCCGGTGTGTCCCCAGGAGTGTCACAGGACGGTGATCAGGAATGGTCCTCACCTGCTGGCACGGCGTACATCTTGGTGAGCTGTGTTGGAAAAATCAGACAACGAAGGGAAGCACAAGAGGGGAGTGAGGCTGCGGTTTGCTCTCCCCAGCTTTCCCAGGAGCAACCTTTCTGATTGATGGAGGAAGGAACTGTGACTGAGCAAGGGGGCTCCTGGGAGCCATGGTACAAGGCAGGGCTGGGACTGAAAATGCCTGGTGAGTAGTTGCTCCTTCCCATCGGTCAGAAGCTGTGGCAGAACTGGTCAGAACTGGGGGCAGACTGTTCACAGTTTACGCTGTAGTCCTTTGAAGTACAGTGTGCCAGGTATATACTGTGTTTGAGACAGACTCATGCCTTCTGCAAGTAAAGCGTGAGCAAAGATTCTAAGTATGGGAAGATGATTTTTTGGTCTAGAAGTAGCGGCAGGGACATCCATGACCTCTCACGTTTCCATGGCTAGATTTCCACACTCCAGGATCACTGGTTTGTATACACAATGCTACTCCTGACAGTGTAATAATACAGGTGGTAGAATTACGTGTAATATATCTGTGAGTGAGATGACTTGCTTTGCATCATTTGAATGAGCAGAGTTTCTCTGAAAACTTTCTAAGGTGGTGGTCTCGTTGCTGCCACAAATTGCTCAAATGGCAGGAGACAAACCCCAGCATAACTGTGAGGCACTGAACAGATAATACTGGATTTCACTTTTATGGTGAATGACAGGATAGATAACAGCTTCTAATGGGAATGAGTAGCCAATAATGACAGAAATGATCCTGGGGCAGACTGGAATTATTCCCATATGGTCTGGGAAAGATTTGTGGTATCTATAAATATGCAATTAATCTTGTGAGGGAAGGAAAAAAGAAAAATAAAAGAAGGAAACTACTGCTACTTGAGCAACCTTAGTCTAGCTGTCTAAAGGAGTGGTGAAATGGGAAAGGAGTAGACAAACAGCAAAGATGTTGTGCAACCAATTATCTAGTAAGGCAAAAAGAAAACAGGATGCTATGAACTATTTTTCTGCAGAAATCTGTAGAGTCTTTGTGTTGATATTGGTTTAAAGCTTGGTTCAAATGCTGCAATAAGGCAAGAGGGATTTTACTACTAACTTTGACTGTATTTGACTTAAATTGTTCATTGCACAATTTTTTGTTCTTTTATTCCATGCATACTGGTTAGAACTGAAAAAAACCTGAAAAATGTACAGGTTTGTTTTAGAAATTGACTTTGTAGATATGGTTTTTTCTTGGTTTTCTCCACAATGTAATATTCCAAATTCAAGCAATCTCTGTTGGTTTTCTTGGAACATATTTGTCTTGGATGTTCTGTACTCTTATTTATCTTACAAATATCCAGCTATTATGCATTTGTCATTTGGTTTTCATTGTTTGCATTGTTATTTCTGTGGGTAGACGGTTTAGCTGTTTATATGTGGGAGTTTAAATAATGGAAGATTTGTTGAAACTTTTAATCATTCCAGAGTATTATGTGAAAAATATGAAAAGATATCAAATTTCCATTGAATGATTTAAAACCATTCTTATGAATGATAATGTATATTTGAAATGATATCTATTTATATTGGCAGAGAGTTAAAGAAAGCATCACTTCTTATTTATGAAAGCAATACAATGATCCTAATATAAGCACTTTATTCTAGATAAGTGCATTTTTGAACTGCACAACCAAAAATGAAGAAGGTATATAAAATTTAAATCCTCTTAAGGATAGTCACTTCCAGAGAAGTATCAGCATTGCATGCTTTCAGTCCACATCCACTGAGAAATTAAATGAAAAATCATGTCATTCCCAGACAAAAATATCCTTAATTTAGCTGAAAGTGTAAATACATATCTGCTAATTAAAAATCTTATTAGAGTGTTATTAGAATTTCCCAATACACCAAAAAGCAAATCTTAAGTTCAAACAGAAGGCTAAGCACAAATGCAAATGCATACCCCTATCTTCGCTGGAAGGAGTAGCAGCACACAAATCAAAGACGTTTTTTATCTGTCAGTAGGGATAATGGCAAAACCCAATAGTGGTTTAGTCAACCTTGAACTTTGTTTTATTTTTTTAAATTATAAAATTACCTTCGTGAATTGACACTTCAATTCCTATGTTTTCTTGCTATTCGTATGTTTCTGTTCTGACATTGAAACTCTTCCTTAGCGAAGGCATCTAATAATTGTTAAAACTCTGGAGACTTACTAAGAGGAAAAAGAAAATAGGTGTTGCTGTGTCCTAGACTCTGACTTCTATTTCTCCTAGAAATCTTTTGACACCATTGTTGCAGTGCTTAGGGAACAGCAAAGCAATGCTCCTCGTATGTGGGAGAAAGAATATAGGTTTCTTGCTGTGTGCTTGCTCTTAAGTACAGCCAACCAGAATGTCTTGAATTGAATCTATCAGGAAAACAAGACTAGAAAGTACATTTTTTTTCTTCATAAGCGTTTCTCTGTAGTCCAGTCTCATATTATATCTGTAAAGTTGCATCTGCAGCCTTGCTAAGATTGAGGACAGTCTGATTAACAATGTCGGTCTCAACGAGGTGCAGCAGTCCCCCAGCTGTGAGGAAATTTCCAGTGATTCTCGAATTGGTATGATGCAGGTCAAAGCTGCTCAGCTTGCTGTCAGTGCTACAAAGGTGGCAGACGATGGATCAAATGCTAATGTGTTTTTTGGCTGGGAGTAGGTCAGTGGTACTTACCAAATTGTTCAGGCTGCTTTGGATCGTCTTTGGACACTTGGATTTTAGGGCAGATTCTTTTAGACTGCAGACAAGTGACCTTCCTGGTTGGGAAGGGTTCATAATTATGGCAATTATTAAAGGGTTTTTTTTTT